>ML106592.1:2313-69634 GCA_003697995.1 Taxidea taxus jeffersonii | reverse complement strand
AAGAAGTGGCCCTGCTCTTACAGAGTTTACAGGACAGAGAATCTGTCCAGTGAAGTGTAAGTATCTTTCTTTGTATTTAATATAAATGGTGGAGGAGAATGTACTTCGATAAAATCCTTCAGGGAACCACTCTTTGAGGAGGGGGCATGAAAGTCAAGCTAAATATTAAGAATTCTGAAAGAATTTTAAATCTTCTGAAATACCTAAGATTTACTGGGGACAGGGAATTTGAGGACAGTGATTTCTAGTTCACCTTTGCCTCCCTAGAAATTGCCACCTGCTCTGAGAGAGTTGAGATCAACTGGAGAACACTCTGGTTATTGCAGCACCAAGTGAAAGGTTTCCACAGAAAATCCAACTCCATTGTTGCCTCAAAGCACCCCAGGCTCAGATCTTCCACCCTTCTCAAACACTCACCTATAATTCAGAGCAGGAGTCCTTAACCTATACTCTTTTACAAACCATTGACAGAAGGCATTCTCCTGTGCAGACACTCTGGAGTAATGCAGACCCAAACTATGCAGAAACATTAACCCCAACATTTTCTGACACTTTCTTTTTTTTTTTTTTAAGATTTTATTTATTTATTTGACAGAGAGATCACAAGTAGGCAGAGAGGCAGGCAGAGAGAGAGGGGAAAGCAGGCTCCCTGCTGAGCAGAAAGCCCGATGTGGGGCTCGATTCCAGGACCCTGGGATTATGACCTGAGCTGAAGGCAAAGGCTTTAACCCACTGAGCCACCCAGGCGCCCCATTTTCTGACACTTTCAAGAAAATAAATCAGAAGGCAGATGCATGAGCACACCTTTATTACTGAATTAATCTTGAACCCACTTTATTTAAAAAAAATAAAGTGCACCATTCATATATTCTGTAAGATTATTCATAACAGATGACTGGGAGAACATAAGACCATTGATGGTGTCCCACCAGGTTTTCTAATATTACAGTTAGGATCACTACTGTGCGGTGCTCCACACCTCACTCCCACTTCTGAGAATGGGTTTCAGACTCTAACTCCTGATGCATCATTTTCTTAAACCCTGTACCTCACTGAAGACTTATTCAAGGTCCCCAGTTCCACAAGACCATCCTCATCCCATCCACATGGCTTCAAGTACACCTTGTAAAACGTGCTCTTTATTTAAAATCAGTGTTCTTATACCATCTTACCTACCCTCTGTCCCTGAATTATGGATACTGGTGTTGAGGTTTATAAAGAACCTCTACCACTATCTTACTGCAAGACTTAGGGTTATCAGGAATAGTCTCAATGCATCATTTATTCAACAAATGTGTATTGTGCCTATATTATCACCTTCATTATCATCATCATCATCGCTGTGTGGAAGGCTCCTGAGAGGCACTAGAGCATCAGCAGTCCTACCTTCATGTAGCTCACAATCTAGAGGAAATTTTTCTAAAGAGTAAGGTTTTGAAAAGAAGATGTGTTTGGGGGGCACTTGAGTGGCCCAGTTATTAGGCAGCTGCCTTTGGCTCAGGTCATGATCCCAGGACCCTGGGATTGAGCCCTGCATTGGGCCACCTGCTTAGAAAGAGCCTGCTTCTCCCTCTCCCCCTTCCCCTGCTTGTGTTCCTTCTCTCACTGTGTGTCTCTCTGTCAAATAAATAAAAAAAAAACTCTTAAAAAATGTGTTTTTGTGAAGGAGTAGATGGTTTGAGCAAAGTATCTAAGGTAGGAAATAACAAGACAAGTGCTGAAAATAAGGGCGGAATATGGAACTTGGCATTCACCCAAAGGTTGGACAGGATGGTGCTCACCTCTTCGGCAGTTTCTTGCTTGCCAGGAATTCCTCAGAATTTTTAGCTGTGCTGCTAGTTTAGGGCTTTGTCTTTTGAGACTTCAGACCTGTGAAGCTTCAGTTTTTTGTCACCAGAGCTATTCAGACATGGGGCATTCACTCAATGAAAACAAAACTCAGAGCACCCACAGGTCAGACTTCATGTAGCTCTCTCTTTCCAGATTAGGTGTTTCCTTGTTTTTTTGGTCTGTATTTTCTATTGGTTTCTTGGGGATATTCTCCATACAATCATACTTGACATCCAAGGACTTAGCATGAGTTTATAGTCTGATTTTAGTTCATATCCCTTCATTCTTTCTCCCCAAGGATTCCCCTTTAAATTTCTAGTGGCTAGGGTAGGCAAAAATGTGGAGAAAAGGGAACTCTTGTGCACTGTTTGTGGAAATGTAAATTTGTGCAGCCACTGTGGAAAACAGTATGGAGCACTGAATAATGTATAGAATTGTTGAAACATTATATTGTAGACAAGAAACTAATATAACACTGCATGTTAACTATACTGGCATTAAAATTTTAAAAAATTAAAAAAAGAAATTTCATGTAATCCGAGTCCCTGCTCAAAGGGAAGCCTGCTTCTTCTTCCCTCTCCCTCTGCTGCTTCCCCCGCTTGTGCCCTCGCTCTCTCTCTCTGTCAAATGAATACATTTCTAAAAATCTTAAGATTTTTAAGAGTACACTTGATGAGCACTGAAGGATATATAGAATTGTTGAATCATTATGTTATACACCTTAAACTAATATAACATGGTGTGTTAACTATATTGGAATAAAATTTTTGAAAATAAGATAAAATACTATCATTTCAACATATAACTAAACAAAAATATTAATAAGATTAAGAAGAATGCATTTTCTATGTATATTTAAGTATTTAAAAAAGCAATTATTTTTACTTTTCCTACCACCTTAACTCCCACCCCCGTTGCATCTCCACTTCCTCATATCAGGGAGATCATGTGGTAGTTCTCTTTCTCCAGTTGACTTATTTCGCTAAGCATAATATGCTCTAGTTCCATCCATGTCGTCGCAAATGGTAAGATTTCATTTCTTTTGATGGCTGCATAGTATTCCATCGTATATATATACCACATCTTCTTTATCCATTCATCTTAGTATATTTTGTCCAGTAAGTGGCATTAATCTGTATCAAGTACTCCATTATCACTGGCTATGAAACTCCTACCTTGTGTTTTAGCAGGATCCCTTTGGCTGCTATGTAGAAAACAGATTGCCTGGGCAAGACTTTGGGAATCAGAAAGCTACCCTGATAATCCTGGAGAGCTATTGTAGTGTCCTAGACCAGAAAGATAATGATGGACATGGTAAAAAGATTGGAATTCCAAAAATACAGAGTGTCTATAAAATTCTGAAGGTAGAATAAGCGGCATTTTATATTCTAATTATTCTTACTGAGATGTGTACAGGAACTTTATATAACGCTGTAGTATTGCAATCACCATATTATTTTGTCTGATGTTCATTTCCCCTACTCTATTTTGAGTTCCTTGAGAACAGAGAATATGTTGCTTTGATCTTTGTAGTCTTAGAGCTTTGTAGCCCACTGTACTCCAATATTGATCTGAACTGATCTCAATAAAGTTTTACCCATTGATTCTTTTCCTGCCCTTGAGGGCTACACACAACAAACCTGATTTTCCTTCCACATAAGAGTCCTTCACACAACTGAAACCATATCTTCCCTGACATTCTGCACACATATAATATTCCTGAGATGAACAGACATGAGTATCAAATAGGTTTGAAGATTTCAATGGAATTGTATTGAGTTTTGAGGACCATCTTTCCACCTCCTCAAGGAGACCACAATATGTCCTTTGTCTGTTGCCCAATAAAGAGAAACATTTCAGAAAGCTGGCTGAAGAATGAGAATTAAGAAAGGAACATTACAGGAAGATAATTGCCTTATGCGAGAAACTGGATTCTTCCTCCCAGTCAGGGCTCCCTTTTTCCTGTGAATACACAGGCAGTGCTATATTCTTCAATGAAGTTTCCCTGTCTCGGATGCACTACTGGGTCCAGGGGATCTGCATTGTGCCCAAGGGAGTGGTTGGGAGCTAGAGGATAGAGACCCAGTCTGACTTCCTCTCTCTCTCCTATTCCTTCCTCACTTCCTCAAGGAGGTGAAGATGATGATCCCTACAACTTTATTGTAAAGTCTTGATCCCTATAGCTGTCTGTAATTTATAAAGTACTTTGATTTGAGTTAACTCACTGAATACTTACAGCAGATTTACAAGATGGATTTTTATTATCTCCATTCAGTTTGCTGAAGACACAAACAATTTAAAAAGCATAAGGAGTTATTTTGGGTGGCTTTCTCATTACAGAGAAAAGGGAGAAATTGAGGACTGCACTCAGATTCTGGAAGAGCAAGAAAGGCTTTGGTGCAGAAAAATCAGGACCAAGACTTAGTCAGATTATGGTGATATTTATGAGAAAAGAAAAAAGGTCTGATCATTGTCCATGATCATCCTAAATTCAAATCCTTAAACTTATATTGAATAGGATCCTAGGGACCTGTTATGAGCATGAGTGCTCTGCATTCAGGAAATTCCACTAGGATTCTTTGAATTTTAATGCTAATTGTGTCTATATCCATAAGAAATATATCAAAGCCTCACAATTCTTCCCAATCATTTTTCTTTAACTATCTGCTTCTTTTCAGAGGCCTTCAACATTATGTGTTTATTGAGTACCTTTCCAAATGTTCTTTGAGTATTCTGTACATACACAAATATAAGATATATAAATACAATAGAATTTAATAACTATGAGGGGTTGATTGGTGAGTAATTCATAAAGCAAAATAAATGTACAATTAAATCACTTCCTTCAAGCCCTAAGCAGCTGTTACCTTCTGAATGTGGGCATGCAAACCATGCTACTTTAATGTATAAAATTGCATTCCCCCACATTTTTCACCACCAACATTCCAAATCCCTGACCCCACACTTATTTTCTTGTAATACTTACTCCCCTATAATATACTAAATATAGAAATAATGTAGATTTTTTTGTTCATTGTCTAGTATTTCAAAAGTGTAAAATCTTGTGGTCAGACTATTGTCTCTTTTGTTGACTGATGTATTTCAAACACTTAGGACAATACCTAGCACATGATAGGAACTCAAGTTTTTGCTAAATTTAGTTGAAATATCATTCGTTATAATGTGTCAGACACTGTGACAAGAGATGGTGAGGATAAGATGATGAAGTGGAGAAGGTTGTATTTACCAAAGGAAGACACTGACCATAGAGCCTGGACTGCAAAATGTTTAGTAAAAATCAGAACCTGTCCAAGGAAGATGGGAGAAGCAGGATTTAGCAGAGGAAGAAGGTACACTTCAATGCACATCCAGCAAAACAGCAACCAGACACAGTACGCTAGAGCAAATTTTGCCCATCAGAGTTGTTCACATCAAGCCAAACTGGCCAAGACATTTACCCTGTCTTGATCAGTCTCTAGATGCATTCTACATGAGGCAGTAAGCCCTTTGTTGAAGAGAGACCTTGGGAATTACCTCTTCTTGTTTACTACAAGAAGGCACAATGGTCGTCCTCAAATACACACAATTAACAATCATCTTTTTTGAGGTAAGGGAGGATTCTTGAATATCCTTTGTCAATCACTCATTCAGCAAATACTTATTAGTATATCACCATGTGGCAGGTACATACCAGGCACTTGGGATACAAAGGTAAAATAGCATGACAAATCTAGACACTGTTCTAGCTTAAGGTTGAGGGAAGTTTGTAAATGTAAACATGCAATTATAGTGCAATATGATATGGAAGAGACAGCTGGCCAGATTTCTATAAAAGCACAGTGGAACACCACATAGTCCATATTTAGTGGAAATCATGCACTTCTGCTACTCAAAGTGTGCTTCGTGGACCAACCAGCAATAGAAACATCACCTAAGAGCAGATTAGAAATGCAAAATATTGGCCTTACTCAGACCTACTGCCTCAGAACCTCTACTGTAATAATATACCTACATCATCTGTATGCACCTTAAATTTTAAGAAGCACTGATGTAAGTGACATTTAAGCTAACAGTAAGTCAGTTAGCCAAGCAACCTTGAGGAGAGACAGGGAGAGAAGGAACCTAGAGCAGAGAAGAACAGAGTTGTGGACAGGAGAGTTGAGATAAGAGAACCAAGATAAATTTAAGCTCTTGGAAGTAATTCAGTGAGGCTTCCTGAGAGAAAAGATGAGAGAAGACAGAAAGTGATACAACAAATCAGAGAGGGCCTTACTGTATTAAGAAGATTGGACTCTATCCTGAGGATAATGGGGGCATCATTGTAGAGCTTTAAGAATAACATAATCACTTTTGCATTGTAGATTTAGAATGTACTAGATTGAAAAGACTGGAGACGGGTGCCTGGGTGCCTTAGTGGGTTAAGCCTCTGCCTTTGGCTCAGGTCATGATCTCAGGGTCCTGGGATCAAGCCCCACATTGAGCTTTTTGCTCAGCAGGAAGCCTGCTTCCCCCTTTCTCTCTGCCTGCCTCCCTGCCTACTTGTGATCCCTCTCTCTGTCAAATAAATAAAATAAAAATGAAACTTTAAAAAAAGAAAGGAAAAGACTGGAGAAAAGAGAGGGAGACTGGGAAGCTATTTCAGTAACTAGGGAGTAAATCAAAGTGTCCTGAGCAAGAGTCAAGGCAGTCATGCCTATAATGCATATACACCTGCTCATTTATCAGCTTCAACTCTTAATTCGTTTTTTTTTTCTCTGCTTGCTGGCCTTAGGTAGCATTAGACTTTGACTCCATGGCTTTCTGTCCAAATCTAAGAAAGTAACTGCAGAAGTCACAGTAACAACCCTGTGCAGATTTTAAATAATAACCATAATGACAAATGTCCTTATCTCATGCACAGTTCAGTTTCCTTCACCTATAGCAGCACATGTAAACAAGCAGCAGTGCCTGTCCAAGGATTACTTGATACGTTCTAGCTAGAGCCTTTTTCTTCTGGGAGTTTACAGTGTCTATAGAAATAGAAAAGCCAGGCACACAGGTAACTACAAGAAAAGGAGAGATTTATATTTTGTTTAGAACTTGCGTTCATCGAATGGGAAATAATAAAAGATCAATAATAGTAAAAATCAGTTTTAATCATTTACTAAATATTTTATGGGTACCATCTCATTTAATCCCCACCTCAACCCTGCCTGGTAAGAGCTGTGAGTATACCCATTTTTTAGTGGAAATTCCAATTTAGAGGAAAAAGGGATTCAGAGAGTTATGGTAATTGATCAGTTGTGCAAGGTCATAGAGTGAACAGATGGCAAAGCCTGGATTTAAACCTTTGATGACCTAACTCTAGAAATGTGATGCTTTACACTTGGCTAACCGAAGAACCAAGAGAAAAGGAAGCCCTTCAGAAACTGAGATGTGGCACTGACCATGGGCTGCAGACAAAAGATCAGACATCTCATGTAGATAAAAATAGTCCAATTTTTAAAAATTTTAATTTTTTCAGTGACCCATAATTAATTGTTTATGCACTACACCCAGTGCTCCACGCAATATATACCCTCCTTAATACCCACCACCGGATCCCCAACCCCTCACCCCCACCCCTCCAAAACTCTCAGTTTGTTTCTCAGAGTCCACAGTCTCTCATGGTTTGTCTCCACTTTCAATTTCCCCCAATTCACTCCTCTCCATCTCCCAATGTCCTTCGTGTTATTCGTTATGCTCCACAAGTAAGTTAAACCATATGATAACTGACTTTCTCTGCTTGACTTATTTCACTCAACATAATCTCTTCCAGTCCCATCCATGTTGATACAAAAGTTGGGTATCCATCCTTTTTGATGGAGGCATAATACTCCATTGTATATATGGACCATATCTTCTTATCCATTTGTCCCTTGAAGGGCAACTTGGTTCTTTCCACAGTTTGGCAACTGTGGCCATTGCTGCTGTGAACATTGGGGTACAGGTAGCCCTTCTTTTCACTACATCTGTACCTTTGGGGTAAATACCCAGTAGACTAATTGCAGGGTCATATGGTAGCTCTGTTTCTAATTTCTTAAAGAATCTCCACACTGTTTTCCAAACTGGCTGCACCAACTTGCATTCCCACCAACAGTGTGAGGGTTCCCCTTTCTGCACATCCTCTCCAACACATGTTGTTTCCTGTCTTGTTGATTTTGGCCATTCTAACTGGTGTAAGGTGGTATCTCAATGTGGTTTTAATTTGAATCTCCCTGATGGCTAATGAGGATGAACATGTTTTTAATGTGTCTGTTAGCTATTTGTATGTCTTTTTTGGAGAAGTGTCTGTTCATGTCTTCTGCCCATTTTTTGACATGGTTGTCTGTTTTTTGAGTGTTGAGTTTGAGGAGTTCTTTATAGATCCTAGATATCAGCCTTTTGTCTGTACTGTCATTTGTGAATACCTTCTCCCATTCCGTGGGTTGCCTCTTTGTTTTGTTGACTGTTTCCTTTGCTGTGCAGAAGCTTTTAATCTTGATGAAGTCCCCAAAGTTCATTTTCATTTTTGTTTCCTTTGCCTCTGGAGACATGTCTTGAAAGAAGTTGCTGTGGCCAATGTTGAAGAGGTTACTGCCTATGTTCTCCTCTAGGATTTTGAAGGATTCCTGTCTCATGTTGAGGTCTTTTATCCATTTTGAGTTTATCTTTGTGTATGGTGTAAGATAATGGTAGAGTTTCATTCATCTATGCATAGCTGTGAAATTTTCCCAGCATCATTTATTGAAGAGACTGTCTTTTTTCCACTGTATATTTTTCCCTGATTTGTTAAAGATTATTTGACCATAGAGTTGTGAGTCCAGATCTGGGTTCTACTCTTATCCACTGGTATGTGTGTCTGTTTTTGTGCCAGTACCATGCTGTCTTGGTGATCATAGCTTTGTAGTAAAGCTTGAAATCAGATAATGTGATGTCCCAGTTTTGTTTTTCTTTTTCAACCTTTCCTTAGCAATTCAGGATCTCTTCTGGTTCCATACAAATTTTAGGATTGTTTGTTCCAGCTCTTTGAAAAATCCTGGTGGAATTTTGATCAGGATGGCATTGAAAGTATAAATTGCTTTAGACACTATAGACATTTTTACAATGTTTATTCTTCTGATCCATGAGCATGGAATGCTCTTCCATATTTTTATGTCTTCTTCAATTTCTTTCATGAGTGTTCTGTAGTTCCTTGAGTACAGATCCTTTACCTCTTTGGTTAGGTTTATTCCTAGGTAGCTTATGGTTCTTGGTGCTATAGTAAATGGAATCAATTCTCTAATTTCCCTTCCTATATTTGCATTGTTAGTGTATAAGAAAGCAACTGATTCCTGTACATTGATTTTATATCCTGCCACATTACTGAATTGCTGTATGAGTTCTAGTAGTTTGGGGGTGGAGTCTTTTGGGTGTTCCATATAAAGTATCATGTCACCTGTGAAGAGAGAGCATTTGACTTCTTCATTGCCAATTTGAATACGTTTTATCTCTTTTTGTTGTTCGATTGCTATTGCTAGGACTTCTAGTACTATGTTGAACAACAGTGGTAGAGTGGGCATTCTTGTCATGTTTCTGATCTCAAAGGGAAGACTGTCAGCTTTTCCCCATTGAGGATGATATTCGCTGTGGGTTTTTCATAGATAGATTTTATGAAGTTCAGGAATGTTCCCTGTATCCCTATGCTTTGAAGCATTTTAATCAGGAATGGATGCTGTATCTTGTCAAATGCTTTTTATGCATCAATTGAGAGGACTATGTGGTTCTTCTCTCTTCTCTTATTGATTTGTTCTATCACATTGATTGATTTGCAAATGTTGAACCACGCTTGCATCCCATGGATAAATCCCACCTGGTAGTGGTGGATAATCTTTTTAACATACTGTTGGATCCTAGTAGCTAGGATCTTGCTGAGAATCTTGGCATCCATATTCATCAGGGCTATTGGTCTGAAATTCTCCTTTTTGGTGGGGTCTTTGCCTTGTTTGAGGATCAGGGTAATGCTGGCTTCATAGAATGAGTCTGGAAGTTTTCCTTCTGTTTCTGTTTTTTGAAACAGCTTCAGGAGAACAGTTTGGTAGGATTCTCCAGGGAATCTGTCAGGTCCTGGGCTCTTGTTTTTTTGGGAGGTTTTTGATCAGTGCTTCAATCTTGTTACTAGATAGTCCAATTACACCATTCTAATATTGCATCTTAGTTTCAAGTAGGACAAATTATGTGTAGTCCTTTCATCCAACCAAGATCTAATCTATTGTAGAATGAGATGATAAACAACATCCAAATTTCAATGGTTCTTACCAATAGGAATGTACTTCTTCAGTGTGAAAAATCCCCTACATTCAGTTCAAGGCAGTTCAAGTCTACAGAGACCACAATGTCCTGTGGTTGCACCACTTGGAAATGAAAGCATCTTTGACTGTTGAGACAGAGGACAAGACTAATGAAAATGTCACACTAGGGTGCCTGGGTGGCTCAGTTGTTAAGTGCCTGCCTTCAGCTCAGGTCATGATCCCAGGGTCCTGGGATTGAGCCCCGCATCAGGCTCCCTGCTCAGTAGGGAGCCTGCTTCTTCTGCTCCTACTCCCCCTGCTTGTGTTCCTCTCTCGCTGTGTCTCACTCTGTCAAATAAATAAGAATCTTTTTTAAAAAAAGACGCCACACAAGCAATTATGTACTTTGGCCCCAAATAATACATCTCACCTCTGATCACACCCCATTGGTCGGAGCCAGGCACATGGCCTGGCCTAAGTTCTACTGGATAGAAAAGTGTAGTCCTCACAGTGGCCAGGGAGGAATAGGGAACAAAATATGAGTGAATACTAGAAATCTCTACCATGGCAAGTTTTAGAACAGCCCTAATTAATGTAAACTTGCCACTAAATGTGTTTCGTCAGATCAACATCTTCAAGAGCTGTAGCATCAGCTTACATTTAGTAAGTCTTTTAAGCTCTTAAGTCTTTTTATATACACCTTGAATTAAATTTTCTCAAAATTCTATGAGGAAGATAATATCCAACAAATATCCAATACTTTAACTAAGTTTAACTAAGCTATGATCTCCTTTTAAGCAGGGACTGTATCTTTCTTGGACCTCCTCCTAGCAGAATCTTTAGCTCTTAGTAAGTATCCATTGAGTCTGGGTCTTTCATCACATGGAAAACAGAGACTTGGAGCAGCTAAGTGACTTCCCCAGACTCACAAAATCCAGAGGACTTGAGCCAAGCCACCTAACACTGAGTCCTCTGTCCTCACTGCCTCTGTGGCATTGTTCAAGGGAGATTTCTGGCCACATCTTAATTGAAATGTATGCTTTCCTTCACCAGCGCCAAGATTAAAGCATCCATCAAGCATTCAGCCCCGCCTGAGATGTGGGAGGCTGGGCCACTCAGGCATGATAATGATTGCCATCTTTAGCGAGGCATCTGGAAGCAAAGACATGGAGCAGGACTCTGAGGGTGCTCAGCCTCTTTCAGTCATGCACTGATGGGTGACACCTGCTGAGAGGCAGCAACTGTGCTGAGATACCAGGACTGCTGGCTTCATCTGTCAATTGCCCAGCACCGCTGGGTATCTTTCCTCCTGTGATGTTGTTTGTATGTTTGTTACTCCTCAGGAGCAACTTTAGCTAAACATAACAGCTCAGGGAGGAAGTCCTGAGGAACAGAAGCTGCAGCTTAATCACCTATTGACTAATTCGCACTGGTGGTGGAAGCAGGGTGACACCATTAGAGGTACAAGAGAATAAATATCTACCCTTTCTGCTAAACCATATGGGAAACAAAATAATTGCTCCAGTGGCTTGCTGTAGCTGGTCATCCTCTGAAAGCTCTGATTTTACCACTTACTTTGAAAATTTTCCAAGTGTCTCCATGAAAGGAATTCTCAGATCTTGAGGTAAATTTGTTCTGGATCTATGAACTGTCATCTGCTCATTCATCTCCTAGTCAGAGCTCAACATGGATGGCACGACAGCCTGATAGATTCAATTCTGGTTCTAACCTCAAAACCATATCAAGTGCGATTTGGTTCAGTTACACATCCTAGAAAAGCCCAAAATAACAAATGTTTAAACAAGAGTTTCTCTTTCACGTAAAAGATATTCAGAGGTGGCAGGCAGACCAAAGACACTGGTACCCCTGCAAGATGAAAGCAAACCTCTCCATCTCTCTCTTCCCTACCATTCACATCTCCATACTTGCTATCCATCTGGAGATGACCAGAGGAATCTCACTGTGCACTTTGTACTTCTTTATCAACCCCACATGAAGACCAGACTGCCAGGACATCATCAGTCATCATGTCTGGACTCCTCAGCTCTGTACAACCGTGTCCATCCCCTTTGTGGATCCATCTTTCATGTCTTCTCAATCCCAGAAGCACCCCACCATTAATCCCCTGGAACTTTTGGTCAGTAATCATAAAAATTCCCCAGGTTCAATTTTCTGAATGTTGCCTTTGCCTTGTGCGCTATAGAAATCAGTCTCTCACTTGATAATGCTTTAGCCTCCAACATTATTAAATATGAAATTTTTCTCCCTTGCACTTCTTGACCTAAAGTCCTCTTTAATGCCAAATGACACTGGTAGGTCATTCCTCCTTCTTCCCCAGCCATCCTACTTATAGTCTCCACCATCAGCAGTGGTTCAGGACACCTTTTTGTAACAGTTGTTTGCAGATGTATAGGCCTGTCCCCAACTGCCCCAAAAGTGGAATGATGACCTTTTGAATTTTACCCATGATATTAGGTGTGTAGTGTTCCTACTGTCATTTTAGTTTGCATTTACCTGTTAACTATTGATTTGACTATCTTTTCATTTGTTTGTTGACTATTCATGCATCTTCTTTTTTGAAGTGTTTGTTCATATCTTCTGCCAAATTTTTAAATGTGGTTCTTTCATTTTTATACAGCTGCAAGAAGTGTTTTGGGGGTGCTTGGGTGGCTCAGTCATTAAGCATCTGCCTTTGGCCCAGGTCATGATCCCAGGGTCCTGGTATCAAGCCCCATGTCAGGCCCCCTGCTGTGTGGGAAGTCTGCTTCTCCCTCTTCCACTCCCCCTGCTTGTGTTCCCTCTTTCACTTCTCTCTCTCTCTCTCTCTCTCTCTGTGTCAAATAAATAAACAAAATCTAAAAAAAAAAAAAAAAAAGAAGTGTTTTGTATCCTGGACAAAACTCCTCTGACCAGTTTATATATTGAAAATATTTTCCCCATTCTGTAAGTATATATTGTAAATATTCCCCATTCTATCCTTATTATTTTTTAATGAAAACTGAATTTCCTTACTGACTGATAAGGATTAAATTTTGCTTAATAATAAGGAATTCTTTTTAATTAAGCATTTTATTTTGAGATATTGTTTATTTACATTTAGTTATAAATTCCATACATATGAAGCTCATGAATGTGTCCTACAACTTACTAAGTCATTATTTAAAACTCTCTTTTCTCTCTGCTTCCTTTTGGATAGACTTTATTGCTATGTTCTTTAGTTTCACTAATATATTCTTCTGCAACATTAGACCACATCCATTGTATTTTTCACTTCAAACATTGATATTTTCCTCTCCTTAAGTTTAACGTGGGTTCTTTTTTCTATCTTTTATGACTGATTCTAGTTAACTTTTCTGTACATGGCATATAGTAATATTAACTGTTCTGATGTCCTTGCTTATTTATTTTAATATTTGCATCAGTTCTAGGTTAGTTGCAAAGGATTTATTTTTCCCCTGACACAGGTCATATTTTTGTGCTTCTTTGCATGACTCATAATTTTTATTGGAGCCTGCATAGTGGATTTTACCTTTTTAGTGCTGGATGTATTTTAATTGGGTTTTATTTTGGTCTACACATAAATTACTTCAAATATTTAATCCTTTTGAGACTGAAATGTGCTAAATAGTAGCAGACCAATGCTCGAGCTACTACTTACTCTCAACATGAATGTAAGACCCACTTATGTACTCTATATAATGTCCTGTGATTCCCAATCTTCTCCAGGCCTAATGGTGGGAAAAGGCACTATTCCAGCCTCACCTGGGTATTGAACACATCTCTCCAATTCTTCCAGATAGTTCTTTCTTTAACCTCACATAATTTCTTCACATGTGTGCACACATCACTAGTCTGTTGAAAATGGGGGAACTCTACAAATCTCCAGAGTTCTCCCTTTGTGCTGTTCTTTCTTCTTAGTTACCCTGTTCGGTGAATTCTCTATGTATGCACATGTTAATATACAGATTCACTCAGTATATATCATACATATACGTGCATCCATATACATATATACATACCTAGTTTTATCTATTCTTTTTGGTTTTTGGTTATTTCAGTCTGAAGAGTAAATCCATTTCCTAATTTACTTAGGATGGGCAATTTTAAGTGCCAGAGTTGAGAGCCTTGTCAAAAGCTTTGAAAAAGACCCTTGTCTTTTTCTCTGGTGTTGGGGACAACAATTAGCTATGTTAGTTATATGTTTCTCATACATACCACTTATGAGATTAAAGATGACTACCCTTTGTGCATCACTGTTCTTACATCAGTAAATGCATCCTTATGTCATCACAGTCCAGCTTCACATATCACACTACTTCATGCCTCATGTAAGAACCTGCACTGAGTGCTTACAACTACCCTCCTGTCCTTGTGCTGCTTACTTCCACATATTTTTAAAAGCTCATAATACATTGTCATTTTTTACTTTCACATTTTTTTACTTCCACATTTTATATGGCTGATGTCTTACTTGCCCCATATTTAGCATTTCTGGTACTCTTTATTCTTTGTGCATGAAACTTTCTTCTATCGTCTTTTCCCTTCATCCTGAAGTACTTTGTGGCATCCTTTTTTCACTCGTTCTTTTATAAAACAACCCAAATCCAATGTACCAGGAAATCTTTTTTCTCTTTCTTCTAAATAGTGATAGGATCTTAGCTCTTCTCATATTTTCCAATGTGAATACACTGACATAGCTGCTCTTTTCCTATGTGTTCAGTATTGCCACAGCCTGCTAATTGGTCTCAGCTTCCACATGATCTCCCTGATGTCCAGTCTCAGCACACCCACTATAATCTTCCTCTTGAAATGTCAGTTAATTCCTATCCTCCATGTGTGCCAGATTCTACAATGGTTTCTGTTCCATTCAGAAGAAATTCCAGTGGCTGGCAATGCCCTGTACATATTATGCCCTGTTCCTCTCTCCTCATCACTTTACTCCAGCCACACCACAAGTGTGCAACATTATTTGTCCTGTTGAGGAAAGCTTGGCAGTTTATTACAAAGTTAAATAACCACAGACTACACACCTCCATCCCACTCTGGGGTATTTAAACAAGAGAGGTGAAAACTTTTGTTTCAACAAAAGTTGAAAGTTTTTATTTACAACAGCTTTGTTATTAATAGTCCCAAACTGAAAACACTCAAATGATCTTCCATTGATGAATGGATGAAAAACTGTGGTACATCTGTGTGGTGAAATACTACCCACCAAGTGGAAGGAAAGAATGACAGTTAAATGCATTATGCTAAGTGAAAGAAATCAGACTCAAATTCCACATACAGATGTTCCATTTGTAGAACCCTTGGGCCAGGGTGGTGGCACTGACTACAGAGGGGTGTACAGAGATTTCTTTGGAGGTTATGGACATGCTCTATATCTTTATATCTTGATTAAAGTTGGACTTATAAAACTGTATGCATTTCTCAAAACTTGGCTAACACCAGAAGAAGGAAATTACTGCACGTAAATTATACCTTTGTTTAAAAATGGGGTAAAAACATGTTCAAATATCATTCTATAAAATGTGTACTGAATAAATCATAGAAATGAATATACATAATTACAGCCTTTGAACTAGTGGAGAACTTAACTCTATGGATTTAGGAATGTGTAGGTTGCAGACACTAACATTAGTTCCTCCTAACCATTATAGTACAGCGAGGATGCATTGTTAATTAACAGCAGAATCACATGGCCATGATATTTCCAATTTTTCTATTGTGTGGAGTTCACATATGTTCATGTCAAAAACTCTAAAAATGCTTTTGCCCCAGGAGTGCTTATTATTATGTAACTATAACTGCTTGTGTTTATAAAATCTTAAATTGTGGACCTTTTTAAGTATCATAAAGGTTAATGAGATACCCGAATCAGCTGGACTCAACTTAAATTTTTAGTCACCTCCTGCCTTGCAGTGGGGTGCAAGTGGACTGCACTTCTGCTGCAGTTCTGTTAAAATGAGGGCTGCACAGCACTTGTTTTTATAAGAGAGTTGGCAACTTTGAAAAAAAAAAAGAAGGTTCATGATGCTGTCTTTCTTTTATCCATTCTACAGTGACAAGTGCTAGCTCTGTCTTATTTTTTAAGAAATATAGGGTTTTTTTCTGTCATCTTTTCTCTCTAGGAGAACATCAAAAGGATTCCACCCAGTGTATTTATGAAACATAGAACTCTCAGCTCAAAAGCTGCTCTTGTTATAAAATTACTTTCTGTAGAAGTTCTGCTTATCTACTTACCACCCCACTGGGGGTGGAGCTTCCTGGCGTAGGTGTCCCTGCATGTAACAACTTGGAGGAATTCTTGATCAGAAGATGCTATGATGCCAGCAAAGGATTTGTTGAGGATGACTGAGGTCACAATCTGCAATAAACATGTTATGTTAATCACTTGTAGTAATCCTTAAAGGCACACTTCATATCTGTCTGGGAATAAAGAAATTGGACCTGTTGAAGAGCAGGCTCTAGGGCCAGGTTCCTTGAATCACTGTATTTTCACTTATTGGTGTGTAAGTTTGGGCAAATTACCTGAAATCTCTGGGTGCATTGATTTCCTCATTTGTCAGGACTGTTAACACACACTCTTAATTATTCATTTTGGGAGTAAAGAAGCACAGGATAACAAGTGAACATATTTATAGGGTGAACGTGTGGACATATCACATCCATTTCAAGAAAGACAACAGCTAGGAAAATTTGCCATGTAGCTTATGTAAGTCCTACTCTAACTGAGCACTAAAATGACCCCTTAATATTGTTGATATCAGTAGTGCTTTAGACCTTGTATCTAACTATCTTCAAGAACTCTGGTTGTTCACTTACCTACTACCTAGTTACTTTGGAAAATAACACATATTTCCCTTGAGAAGAATTGGGACAAAGCTCACTATGCATGTCTTTGGTAGCATGACAAGATACTTTCTCAAGAGGACTGGCTTCCCGTATGATCAATTTGTTCTAGGACCATGAACAGAACTATGTCTGGGACCTGGATGTGATTGTGATTTTGTAATGTGGTTCTGTGATTTTCCATTTTGGTAACTGATGTCAGCCTTTTGCTCACCAGATCTAATTTCTTCTTTCTGGTTTTAGAAATCAAGCAATACCCTATTAGGTTCCCATCTACTGCCTTCCCAGAATATTATGATATATTAGCCATAGACATAGATTTGATCAACACAATATATGGCTACTCTGATCTTGACTCCAATTTTATCTGTTTTGCTTATGATGGTTAAGTCTTAACACCTGGCCTCTACTTGGCCAGAATCCTATCATCTTTAAGATATCCAAGGGTTCAATTCCATGGCCTATAGAAGAGATTTTATCTCAAAGGTGCTAACAGCCCTCCACCTCCACCCCTGCTCACTCTCTTTCCCCATCTCTCTTTCTCAAATTCATAAATCTTAAAAAATAAAAAAACCTACCATGATGTCCTTCCAATTTTCATAGTAACCATGATGTCAGTAATTAACTATATTAAACCTGTCCTTTTCTTTTTGCCTCAATATTAAAAAAGGAGGCACCACATTGTACAATTCTCCAATTATCAGTTCCTTTATGAAGATTAATACAGAAGCTATTTGATTCCATAGTGACTTAATCTCATCATACGCTTCATCATATTATCTACAAGTAAGCATTTTGGTAATTGTGATGACATTATCTGCCAGAGGTTATCTATACTGCATCTATCTGCAAAAATGGATTTCCTATTGCTTCTAGATAGTCAATCTTAGTACTAAATTTCAACTTTTAGGTCTGCTTTCCAGGACAACTCTGCTTTCCAGGACAACTCCTGGACAATCTTATACCAGTTTCCCTAGAAAATAGACTGAATCAAGGCACAAATGCTGATGGCTTGGTGGGAGATGTCATTCCAACTAAACAAGAGTAGGAGAAAAGAGAGTAAAGCAGGGAAGAGATTCAAATTGGTGAATTACAGAGCCAACTATATGTTCAGAAAAATACATAGCCAGCTCCTGTATTGTATACAGAGTATTTAGTTAGGCTCTCAGTGGAAGGGAGAGAAGAGCTGACATGTTGGCTATCTCCCATCTTCTCTCTTCAAGTAGTCAAATTTCACTGAATGAGACAATGACTTCACTGCATTTTCTGCATTTCATCACTTGGCACTTTGTGGAAGCTGCTCTGAATGCCATATCTCATACTATGTGGTATGGCATCTCACCCAAGACTAGAGGGGTAAGAGGATCTGGAGTTTCTGTGATCAGAGCCAGAAGACGTCAGGGCCACAGCTACTGTGGTTCCAGCCATGATGGGTATGACAAAGACCATGCAAGAGCCTGGTACTCATCCTGGGAGTAAAGAAGAAGTCCACTGATTACCCCTTACTAATATTTTTCTTTTTAAAGCTTTTTTTCATGCAGCTTTTTTTTTAATGCAATTACGTCAACAAATCAAAGAGGCAACCCAAAGAATGGGAGAAGATATTGGCAAATGACACTACAGGCAAAGGACTGATATCCAAGATCTATAAAGAACTCCTCAAACTCAACACACAAAAACAGATAATCATGTCAAAAATGGGCAGAAGATATGAACAGACACTTTTCCAATGAAAACATACAAGTGGCTACCAGATATATGAAAAAAATGTTCATCATCATTAGCCATCAGAGAGAGTCAAATTAAAACCACATTGAGAAACCACCTTACACCAGTTAGAATGGCCAAAATCAACAAGACAGGAAACAACATGTGTTGGAGAGGATGTGCAGAAAGGGGAACCCTCTTAACACTGTTGGTGGGAATGCAAGTTGGTGCATCCAATTTGGAGAACAGTGTGGAGATTCCTTAAGAAATTAAAAATAGAGCTTCCCTATGACCCTGCAATTGCACTCCTGGGTATTTACCCCAAAGGTACAGATGTAGTGAAAAGAAGGGCTACCTGTACCCCAATGTTCATAGCAGCAATGGCCACAGTAGCCAAACTGTGGAAGGAACCAAGATGCCCTTCAATGGATGAATGGATAAAGAAGATATGGTCCATATATACAATGGAATATTATGCCTCCATCAGAAAGGATGAATACCCAACTTTTGTACCAACAAGGACGGGATTGGAAGAGATTATGCTGAGTGAAATAAGTCAAGCAGAGAAAGTCAAGTATCATATGGTTTCACTTACTTGTGGAGCATAAGGGATAACATGGAGGACATTGGGAGATGGAGAGGAGAAGTGAGTTGGGGGAAATTGGAGGTGGAGACAAACCTTGAGGGACTGTGGATTCTGGAAAACAAACTGAGGGTGTTGGATAGGAAGGGGGTGGGGATTGGGTGAGCCTGGTGGTGGGTGTTATGGAGGGCATGTATTGCATGGAGCACTGGGTGTGGTGCATAAACAATGAATTTTGGAACACTGAAAAAATTAAATTAAATTTAAAAATATATAAATAAATACAATTACATCAGGGATGAAAGAAATAAAGTGGAAAATCAGTCATCCAGCTTTTAAAAGGCTAAATCTGAGGTTGGAGAGCAGATTTGGGCTGAATAACAAGGGCAAGTCTGACCTTAGGCAAATCCATGGTTTTGAGACATTTAATAGAATTCCTATTCTAAGTGTCCTTTTAGTTAAAGTAGTCTATCTCTAATTTAAGTGACAGACATTTAAAACTGTGATTTGGTTTTTGCTAACCTATAGAAATTGGATCAGGTGATCTGGAGTTTAAGTACTAAGACATGTCCACATTTTTTAGAGGCTAGACACTGGGAGTCGGCAAGGGAGGCTCATGCTTTTGCATAGAAACCTAACTGTAAAAAACAAAAACAAAAATAAAACAAAACAAAACAAAGCAAAAAAAAGAACAGAGATAAGCTTAAAAAAAGTAAAGTTCGATAGCATAATAATTTCTTGTTCTGGTAATTAAATGTGGGCCTCCATGTCTTTCTGTTTATCTATCTATCTATCTATCTATCCATTCATCTATCATCCTCCTTTATGCCATGCATACATATATACACATAGTCTTTTTTTTGTTGTTGTTAACCTTTCATTTTCTAAGTCAGACACTCAGCTGGTGAAAAGGGAGATTTAATTAAGAATTCTTAAGACACCTAAAAGAAACTGTAGCTTTAAAATACAAGTACTTAGACATCGTTAGTGGAAAGAGAGCCTTAAGGATTAGCATCTATTACTAAGCATTCTTTGACATATCCAGAAGAACAACCTGCCACCATGAAGATAATCTGAAAAGTACAGTAGATCAAAGTGACATCCAGTATTCATTTTTTGACAAGCAGCTAATGTTTGGAAAGCATACTGGGGTTACATTAATATCTGGATTGAAAAAGGAGTCTGTGACAGCATTCTAAGTGCTTGACAAAAGCAGACTGAGGGAAAATATTATCATCCAACAATAGAAATCAACCACCATTCAGTTAACACTTACCCTATATCAGACATAAGGTTAAACACAACACATACATTATCTCCTTCGATCTTTCACTGCATCTTTAAGTGTAGGTATCATCATTTTACCAAATGAAAGTGAATTCCAGAGAGTTTTAAAAATTAATCCCCTGGAACATTTTTTCATGTATCTGTTAGCCATTTGTATGTCTTCTTTGGAGAAGTGTATGTTCATGTCTTCTGCCCCTTCTTTAATTTGATTATTTGTTTTTGGGATGGTGAGTTTGAGAAGTTCTTTATAGATCTTGGATATCAGACCTTTATCTGCAGTGTCATTTGCAAATACAGTGTTCAACATCATTAGACATCAGGAAAATTCAAATCAAAATCACACTGAGATGCCATCTTATACCAGTTAGAATGGCAAAAATTGGCAAGGCAAGAAACAACAAATGTTAGACAGGTTGTGGAGAAAGGGGGACATTCTTTTTTTTAAATTTTTTATTTTTTAAATTAATTTTCAGTGTACTAGAGTTCATTGTTTATGCACTACACCCAGTGCTCCATGTAGTATGTGCCCTCTACAATACCCACCACCAGGCTGGCCCAACTTCCCACCCCTGCCCCTTCAAAACCCTCAGATTATTTTCCAGAGTTCACAGTCTCTCATGGTTCATCTCCTGCTCCAATTTCCCTCAACCCCCTTCTCCTCTCCATCTCCCTATGTTCTCTGTGTTATTTCTCTTTTTTTTAAATTTAATTTCTTTCCAATGTAACATAATTCATTGTTTATGCACCACACCTAGTGCTCCATGCAATACGTGCCCTCCATAAAACCCAACACCTGGCTCCCCCAACCTCCTCAGATTGTTTTTCAGAGTCCACAGTCTCTCATGGTTCATCTCCCCTTCCAATTTCCCTCAACTCCCTTCTCCTCTCCATCTCACCATGTCCTCTGTGTTATTTGTTATGCTCCACAAATAAGTGAAACCATATGATAATTGACTCTCTCTGCTTGACTTATTTCACTCAGCATAGTATCTTCCAGCCCCGTCCATGTTGTTACAAAAGTTGGGTATTCATCCTTTCTGATGGAGGCATAATACACCACAGTGTATATGGACCATATCTTACTTATCTATTCATCCGTTGAAGGGCATCTTGGTTCTTTCCACAGTTTGGCTACTGTGGCCATTGCTGCTATGAACATTGGGGTACAGATGGCCCTTCTTTTCACTACATCTGTACCTTTGGGGTAAATACCCAGGAGTGCAATTGCAGGGTCATAGGGAAGCTCTATTTTTAATTTCTTAAGGAATCTCCACACTGTTCTCCAAATTGGCTGCACCAACTTGCATTCCCACCAACAGTGTAAGAGGGTTCCCCTTTCTGCACATCCTCTACAACACATGTTGTTTCCTGTCTTGTTGATTTTGGCCATTCTAACTGGTGTAAGGTGGTATCTCAATGTGGTTTTAATTTGAATCTCCCTGATGGCTAGTGATGATGAACATTTTTTCATGCGTCTGATAGCCATTTGCATGTCTTCACTGGAGAAGTGTCTGTTCATATCTTCTGCCCATTTTTGACAAGATTATCTGTGTGTTGAGTTTGAGAAGTTCTTTATAGATCTGGGGTATCAGCCTTTTGTCTGTACTGTCATTTGCAAATATATTCTCCCATTCTGTGAATTGCCTCTTTGTTTTGTTGACTGTTTCCTTTGCTGTGCAGAAGCTTTTGATCTTGATGAAGTCCCAAAAGTTAATTTTTGTTTTTGTTTCCTTTGCTTTTGGAGGCATATCTTGAAAGAAGTTGCTGTGGCTGATATCAAAGAGTTTACTGCCTCTGTTTTCCTCTATGATTATGAAGGATTCCTGTCTCATGTTGAGGTCTTTTATCCATTTTGAGTTTATCTTTGTGTATGGTATAAGAGAGTGGTCTAGTTTCATTCTTCTACCTATAGTTGTGAAAGGGGAACATTCTTACACTGTTGGTGGGAACGCAAGTTGGTACAGGAACTTTGGAAAACAGTGTGAAATTTCCTCAAAAAATTAAAAATAGAGCTACCTTATGACCCAGCAATTGCACTTTTGGGTATTTACCCAAAGATACAGATGTAGTGAAAAGAAGGCCACATGCACCCTAATGTTCATAGCAGCAATGTCCACAATAGTTGAACCATGGAAAGAACTGAGATGCCTTCCAACAGATGGATGGATAAAGAAGATGTAGTCCATATATACAATGGGATATTACTCAGCCATCAGAAAGGGTGAATACCCAACTTTTGCATCAACATGGATGGAACTGGAGGAGATTATGCTAAGTGAAATAAGTCAAGCAAAGTCAATTATCATATGGTTTCACTTATTTGTGGAACATAAGAAATAGCATGGAAGACATTAGGAGAAGAAAGGGAAAAATGAAAGGGGGAGGCAGAGGGGGAGATTAACCATGAGAGATTATGGACTCCAGGAAACAAACAGGATTTTTAGAGAGGAGGAAGGTGGAGGGGATGGGTGAGCCTAGTGATTAAGGAGGTATTAAGGAGGGCACATATTGCTTGAAACACTGGGTGTTATACACAATGACTCATGGCACACTGCATCAAAACCTAAAGATGTACTGTATGGTGACTAACATAATAAAAAAATTAATGCCCTGGAGATAGTATCTGGAATCAGATCTCTGTGTTTAAGGCTTGTACTCAGAAGTCTTACAGTGTGTATGCCCTCACTAGCATTAATGGTGTTTCTCCAGTGTGCTGGGTACTCTACACTCATGATTTCAGGAATGTTCTCAGCCACAAAATGTTCAGTGATGCAAAAAGATTTTTCTAAACTATAAAGCTAGTAACTGACAGAGGCCACTATAGCCACAAGCAACCTCATTCCAAATCCCCATCCTTCCCATTGCTTCATGGTGTTGCCTAATTCCCAAACAATGCAATTGTTCAGCTTTGTGAATTCTGTCCATGGCTTCCTTCCATCCCATAGTTCATTTGCTCCAGAAAAGTACATGTGCATGAGCAATTCTAGTTAGATAAATATTAGCTAGAAGTTCCAATGATAACTCACACTCATTTAAAGACATCCTACTTTTTCTCCAGCCCTAAAAACTGTCAGGGTTCTGCCCAGTTTACAGACAAGGGAAAACTTTAATCTCTCAAGCAGTTCTGAAGTCAATGGAGTAGGAGAAAGTCAAGCTGTTATTTTGCCTTGCAGTATCAACTTCAATGTTAAAAAAAAAAAAAAGCTGGCCATCTGAAGATCTAAAGGCAGCACTATAAAAGGCAAGCTGTTATTTCCATGATTCTTTGCATGTGTTTGTCCCCAAATTTCAGCCCTCAACAAAAACTGAGGGAATGAGGATAAAGAGATCAACTATTATTTCTGCTTAAAGAGCTGGATGCAGTGAAGACATCAACTGGGTTGCCAAGAGAACCAATGCAGATTTGTATATTTTAATGATGTCACCCAAGGCTGATGATAATGCAGCAAAATGAGTTTTTTTGATCAATTATTGGTGGGTATAACCCTTCTGGAAATCAATTTTCAAGACATAGAAAGAGGCTTCAAAATGTTTTCATCTTTTCCTATAGGAATTCCACTCAGAAATCTCCTGCAGCGGGTGTCTGGTTGGCCCAATCAGTTAAGGGTCACAACTCTTGATCTTGATCTCAGCTTTGGTCTTGATCTCAAGGTTGCGAGTTCAAGCTCCATGTTGGGATCCACACTTGCATACTTAAGGAAGGAAGGAATGGAGTGAGGGAGGAAGGAAGGAAGGAAAGTAGGAAGGAAGGAAGGGAGGGAGGAGGGAAGGAAATCTCTCTTAAGGAACTGATGCCAAGTAGAAAGAGCTTCATGTGCTAAATGTCATAGGATGTTGTCATAGGGTGTTCATGTTGTATTTGATGGATGATATTAATAGACAAGGACAAAAGTTATAGGTTCTTTAAAGAGCTAAAAGATAGGTGCTTGGATGGCTCAGCAGGTTAAGCCTTTGCCTTTGTCTCAGGTCATGATCTCAGGGTCCTGGGATCAAGCCCCACTTGGGGCTCTCTGTTCAGCAGGGAGCCTGCTTCCCCCTCTCTTTGCCTGCCTCTCTGCCCACTTGTGATCTGTAACTGTCAAATAAATAAAATCTTTTTAAAATAATTTTTAAAAATAAAGAGCTAAAAGATACAGCTTAGGACAAATATAGTTCTGCAGAGCACAGGTACGGCAGTATCCAAATTAGAGGAGCTGATTCTTCTCACCTTGTCAAGGTCCCACAGAGATGCTTACCCACCAACTGTGGGTGAGGACAGTGTTGGGCTCTTTTAAACTATCCCTTTCCATTCTTCCAAGACCTGGCCAGGGGATAAGGGAGTATTATTGATTCCAACCAGCTCTCCTGGAGACTAGCAACAAGGCTCTGTGCTAACCAGGAGAAAGTGGTTGATAACACTCTAGCACATGGGTGGTGTTTGTGGCAAAACTGAGTGAATCAAATGTAGAGTTCCCTCGAGATATCCACTACAAATAGTTTATAATTTTTTAAAAGATTTTATTTATTTATTTGATGGAGGGAGATACAGCTAGTGAGGGAACACAAGCAGGAGGAGGAGTGGGAGAGAGAGAAGCAGGCTTCCCACTGAGCAGGGAGCTGGATGCTGGGATCATGACCTGAGCCAAAAGCAGGTGCTTAACACCTGGGCCACCCAGGAACCCCCTAATTTATAAATCTAAACAGGTCCTGTAACATGGAATGGAGAGTTCCAGGCTCAAAGATATGAATTCACTAATGCTTATCATATTTAAGCTATAAAAATGGTGGTGCCATATGGCTCAATCTAATAAATGATGGCACATGCATCCATCAGGAGAATATATAACCACTAAAAGTGATGTGTATGAAGATTTCATAAGCAGGGGCGACTGACTGGCTCCATCAGTAGAGCATGGAATTCTTGATCTCAGGGTCCTGAGTTCAAGCCCCACAATGGTGTAGAGCTTACTTAAGAGAGAAAGAGAGAGAAATTTCATAAGCAACATAAAAAGTGCTTTTATTATGGTATTAAGTTAAAAACTGGGTAGAAATACTACCATTAAAGGATGAAAGCATGAAAATAAGATTGCAAAGGAAAAACCCTGAAAATAAATGCATCTTTTGAGGCCTCTAACCTCCCTTTCTCTCTCCACATCCTCAAAAACTAGAACATAAATAAACTAAAAAGTACTGAGCTGAGAACTGGCCTACCTGGCTTTTGGCTCCAGCTATGCTGTCAACCATCTGGAGTTATCTAGAGGAAGACCCTACAGATCTGTCCATGCTTGGGCTCACTGACAGATCTGTGCCATAGGAGAAGGGTTGTACATGACACCAGAAAGCCCCAGAGCACTGGGATTTCATTCAAAAAGTCAATATAACTTGAACACAGTATTCTCTATTTTGGTAAACTATGACTTTGTTAGGCTCAGAAATACAAAAAGCAGGGCTTGTTGAAAGTTATAGAATCCATGGAAAATAGAAACTGGTGCATGGCTCTCTTCCCAAGTCAATTTTCTAACCTAGTCAGGTTGATCAGCCTATTTTGTTACTTAATTTTTAAAAGTTCTTTAATTAATTCCTTTGAAATTGCTTAGTTTAATTGGATTCTTGATTCTCAGGGAGGCAAAAAGGCAGTAAATTTCTTAGATGGCTACATATCAAGTATTGGGAGGGGGTTGTTTTTGTTTTGGGTATGAAAATAGTTTAACTATTTTCTTCCCATTTTCTTGATATTTTGGTGTTATGAACAGAGTCTGAGATAACTGGGTATATTCCAGAATATACATATATACACACACACACACACACACACACACACACGTATTTCTCTCAGAAAAAGGCCAACCAAAAATATGTCACACACATTATAAAACAAGCACATTAGAATTTTAAAATTAGAATTTTAAATGGAAAGGGACGCCTGGGTGGCTCAGTTGGTTAAGCAGTTGCCTTTGGCTCAGGTCATGATCCCAGCGTCCTGGGATCAAGTCCCACATCAGGCTCCTTGCTCGGCAGGGAGCCTGCTTCTCTCTCTGCCTCTGCCTACCACTCTGTCTGCCTGTGCTCGCTCTCTCTCTCTCTCTCTCTCTAACAAATAAATAAATAAAATCTTTAAAAAAAAAAGAATTTTAAATGGAAAAACAACAAAAACAGGAAGGCTGTTAAGAATGGCCACTTCATATGTTGGATTTGAAATAGGTTTTAATATACAATTTTTCCTTGACATGTTCAAATATCATGAGAATTTTTATTATCTCCCTCTTGAGTCTGTATTCCAAAAATAGAGTGGAAATTGACGAATTTATGCTTTCCTATCTATCTTGCTTATAGTGGAAGATAGAAAATCAAACAACATCAATCCTGGAATACAATGTTGACATTCACCATCATCAAAATCAATTCTCTCACATTTTGAAGAAAATTTAAAATCAGTATATAAAATTTTATGGAATTTATTATTTTAACCAATATATAAGTGACACTGTTTACACAGTGAACATGGTGCTGGACACTGGGTACTCAACAGTGAACTCACAATCCAGCAGGCAAAATAGATTTTAACCAAATAATCGCAAAAGTGATTGTCATCAAGTATGTGCGTGATATCATAGTCATCTCTTCTGGTCCAGAGGAAGAACAGGGCTATCTGGAACATTTCCCTGAAGATGCGACCTTTCAGCTGAAATACAGAGGAGTTAGTGGAAAGAACTTGGATCTTGTTCTCTTACACAAGGCCTCTGAGAGACATAGAATGTTAAGTTGGAAAGAAATTTAAGGTTCAAGTAGTCTAATGCTCTTATTTGACTCCTGAGGCAGAATGGCATGAGTACTGCCCATTTTCTTTTTTTTTTTTTTTTAAGATTTTATTTATTTATTTGACAGATAGATCACAAGTAGGCAGAGAGGCAGGCAGAGAGAGAGAGGGAAGCAGGCTCCAAGCTGAGCAGAGAGCCCGATGCAGGGCTCGATCCCAGGACCCTGAGATCATGACCCGAGCCAAAGGCAGCGGCTTAACCCACTGAGCCACCCAGGTGCCCCGCTGCCCATTTTCATACCTAGACTCTGCTACTTCATGGACAGGCAACAAGGGGGGATCAGTGGGACAGCTCCTTAACTTCCCTAGGCCAGTTCTAGTTAGCTATGGCCTCACTGTACCATCACCACTGGCTCAAATTGTTTTCCTCTTTGCGTGTATTAGGCACTGTGTTCAGCCTTTTCTATGTATCACCTCTTTGAACTTCACAACCTTGAATGGTGGGTAACAGTGACATTGTGCAGATAAGTAGCAGCCACTGTTAATCACAGCTAAATAAGAGACCTCAGGCAAAAACCATTCAATGAGTCATAGAGAACCCACAGAAATGTGAGAGAGAATAATAAATGGATATTGGTAGCCATTAAGTTTTGGAGCAATTGGTACCCATTAAGTATTGGTAACCATTACGTTTTGTTAGTAGGTGACCAACTGTTCCTTTTTGCCTAGGATTAAAGGCTCTTGTAGACTATAAGGACTTTCAATGCTAAAAACCCAGGCAAACCACTCAATGTCAGCTGAGAACAAGTGGATCAGGGGACAAACCAGGGTTAAAACTCTAAAGATGAAGATTCAAGAGTCTCAGTGAATCCTATGCACAAGAAACATCATGAAAATTATGCTTCAATTATGCTCAGAGTGTTTTTTAAGTTGTTTAAGATATCATACTCACCATAAAACCACAAGCCTCTGCTTCTGAAAATTTACAAGTTTGTAGAGTCATCTTTAATTGTGATTATTACTCTCCATCTCTGAGGAAGTGCCAGGAAGAGGCTGTGACAACAATTCTAGCTCCAGTTGTGCAGAAAATGCCAGAAACAAAGACCTTGGCTCTCTCCAGTCACTGTAGCCTCCTAGAAAAACTTGCTGATTAAAATCCCTCCACAAGTGTCACAGAGTGTATAAGAAATAAGCCACTGGATCAAATCCTTTTAGGTTTCAGGTGGTCTGTGATAATGGCCACAGTTCTAAAGATCTTCTCAAATATCTCTTGGTCTCTTTGGATCCCTGATAAAAATCTTTGGATGACATGTTCTTCCCCTCCCTGTACTGATCCTACCTGTCAGTCACCTTCAGTCTTAATTCCTCCCTGTTGCAGAATCAATGAAAGTTCTATCTGTAAACTTGTTTTTTTTATTTAAACTTTATTTTATTTTTTTCAGTGTTCCAAGATTCATTGTTTATGCATCACACCGAGTGCTTTACGTGCTTTCCTTAATACCCACCAGGCTCACCCAACCCCTAGCCCCCTCCCCTCCAAAACTCTCAGTTTGTTTCTCAGAATCCACAGTCTCTCATGGATCATCTCCCTCTCCGATTTCCCCCAACTCCCTTCTCCTCTCCTTCTTCCAGTGTCCTCCATGTTATTCCTTATGCTCCACAAGTAAATGAGACCATATGATAATTGACTCTCTATAAACTTGCTAATAACATTACTCACATCATTATATTTTCAACTTACATAATTTTAGTTTCTTATGATTACCATATGGACTCTTGAGGATGACTAAATAACAGGTAATATTTATAAGCATTTCTTACACTCTAGGCATCTGCCTTAAGTACCTTACATAACCTAAATTATCTTATTTATCCTTCACAAGAACCTTATAGGGTAAATACCATTGATTCCTGTCATTCCTGATAGTTATGTTCTAGAAAGTCAATTCTCATTATTCATAGAAGCTGTTACTCTCTGTATTAGTGAACACTCACCTGATGATTTTAGGGGAAATACAGGATTAGTATTAGGTTTAGAAATTAGAATTGGGGGGGCACCCAGATGGCTCAGTCTGTTAAGCATCTGTCTTCTTCTCAGGTCATGATCCCTGTGTCCTGAGGTGGAGTCCTGCATCAGGCTCCCTGTTCATGAGGGAACCTTCTTCTCCCTCTCCCACTGCCCTTCCTTGTGCAATCTCTCTCTCTCTCTCTCTCTCTCTCTCTGTCAAACAAATATATAAAATCTTAAAAATGAAAAAAAAAAGAATTTAGGTTTAGGTTCCTGGGACCCTCTGATCACAACATTTTTGCCAACAGATCAACACCTAACCTTGTTTTATGTGTGTCTCTGTTGAAAGATACCTTATTTAATGTACATAGTTGACTCATTAACATTGAACTCACTGTAAACAGCACTGGAATTCATGACTGAAGCTTGTCTAATGCACTTAATTCCTGCAAAAAGCCCATCACAGCATTCTTGAGCTCAGGAACAATAGTGCTTCAGCGCCACACTGGAGGGCATATTAAAATGAACTCGCTAACAAAAAGTGCAAAGATAAAAAACATGTGGCACTGACTAGACCACCTAAAGGATGTTTGTTTACAGTATGAGAGCTGAAACAAGAAGATAAAGCATTGCCTTGTTCAACATCAGCTGGGAACATGCGGATCAGAGGACAAACTTTTCACCTCTTTCACATGCCTATGAATGATGGTGAATACACCATGAGTGGGGATTTGGAGCCTATGAATAAACTTTAGTGAGTAGGTGAATTTGCAAACAGAATCTATGAATAATGAGGATTGATCAAATAAGAATGCTCATGACCCACCTTTTACAGGGAAAGAAACACAGAGTAGTTAATTCTCTCAAGGTTATATTGCTCATAAATAGAGTCAGGATTCAAACTCCAACACCCTGACTCCAGAGCTAAGCTCTTAAGCACTGTGCTGTCTCCTATGATACGGTACTTTCTACTGAATGGCACACATTCCAATCAGCAATAATGAGGTATAACAAAGAAATGCAAAATCTCAGTGACTTATAACAACAGACACTGATTTATCTTGCAGCCAGATCTGTGGGTTGGCTGGAATTCTGCTGACCTCATTTGGGCTTAGCTGGGCTTGTATCAGAATGCAGTTTGGGTTCAGGTCTGCTTCATACTCCATTCTACTTGAACACATGCCTACTCAGAGCTTGTCCTTATCACAAATAGCAGAAACATGATAGGCCAAAGTGTTCAGCACAACGTATTTAATACAAATGCACTGAAGACTTGGTTCCTAAGTCCATTAACATTCAAAGCAAGTTACTTGGCCAAGCCTGAAGAGCATGATTTTATCCACTCAAGTCACAGATACTGCAAGCTCATAGGGTGCAGGATGCAGATGTATAATTTTTTTTATTATTTATTTGACAGAGAGAGATCACAAGTAGGCAGAGAGGCAGGCAGAGAGAGGGAAGCAGACTCCCCGCTGAGCAGAGAGCCTGATGTGGGACTCGATCCCAGGACCCTAGGATCATGACCTGAGCTGAAGGCAGAGGCTTAACCCACTGAGCCACCCAGGTGCCCCCAGACGTATAATTTTAACAAAGAATGGAGTGAAGAATAGAAACAATGGTTGACTTTCTAACAATGTCTCTGGTTAAATCAAAAAGCATTGCACTTTTGCCAAGGCCCTTGCTTTTCTTTCTTTTTTTAATTGAAGTATAATCAATGTACAGGGTTATATTGGTTTCAGGTGTACAATGTAATAATTCAACAACTCTATACATGACTCAGAGCTCATCAGTACTCCTCATCCCCATCACCTATTTCACCCATCCCCCACCCACCTCCCCTCTGGCAACGAGCAGTGTGTTCTCTGTATTTAAGAGCCTGTTTTGTGTTTGTTCATTCACTCCTTTGCTTTGTTTCTTAAATTCCCCATATGAGTAAGATCATATGGTATTTTGTTTTATCTGACTTATTTCACTTAGCATTTTACTCTCTATATCCATCCATGTTGTTGCAAATGGTTACAATCTCATTCTTTTTATGGATGAGTAATATTCCAGTGTGTGTGTATATATGTGTGTGCATGTGTGTGTGTGTGTGTGTGTGTGTGAGAGAGAGAGAGAGAGAGAACATAATACATCTTCTCTATCCATTCATCTATAAATAGACAATTGGGCTGCTTCCATACCCATCTTGGGTATTGCAAATTATGCTGCAATAAACACAGGGGAGCATGTATCTCTTTGAATTCATGTCTTCATTTTCTTTGGGTTCTTTTAGAAAGACAAGTGTCACCCTAATCCTCTCACCTCAAGCTGAAGAACCACACTTACTCTCCTGACTCATGCTCATTCTGCACTGGGATGGGGTACTTCTTGCCCTGAGGATGATCTAGGCAGTGGTAGCATGAAGTTTAATTTAAAAAGGCAAAGGTTCTGGAAATATGGTGTCAATTGGAAAGAACTGGACAGAATTGAAAAATCTAAGTTTGTGTTAAAGTTAAGAATAATGGGCTGTCCACATAGAAGTGAAAATTCAAAGGTCCAAGACAATGCCTTAAGAAATCTGTGAAATGACCCGCCCCTGGCCATGGTAATTGTTCAGAAGATTCCTGGGACATAGGCTGCTGTATGCACATAAGCTTAAGGTAACTGGCCAAAAGCTGAGCACTCAGGAACCCAGCCCTTTGGATTATGCCAGTCAATACCCCTTCCTTCTACCTTCTTCTGGCTTTCAGGAGGCATTTATTGGCCCCTTTGCTTTCACCTGACTCTGCATTCCAACTGTTCCATTGTGTCAGATACCCCATTCCTGGCTCCTTTGTGATGTGATACCTTCTAGGTTGAATCTGAATCGTCTTTTCTCCTTTAGGACTCGTTCTGTGTTCTCCTCCTGGTAAGCTGAGGAAAACCTAACTGCTTAGTCTGTCATTAACTATTAAATCTGTCCCTCTATGAACCAGTTAAAACTTGGTTTCTTTCGTTTGATTGGTGTTCTTCATTTACCTTGCAACTGGCAACAGGGGCAAGATCTGACAGGTAGCACTTCCTTATCTTTAAACTTTCATCAAATGACTCCTCTGTGGCATTCTGATTAAGGGCAAATCCACCGGATAAGGGATCCAGAGACTGTGGTCTTGTTCCCGCTTCACCATTAACTTAATTAATAACTTTGAGAAAAGTATTTCTCTGATACTCTGCAAATGAGCTGGTAGAACCTAGTCAACTTTTCTTTTTTCTTTTTTTACTAGTTTCTTTTTTTAGATTAGCATTTTTTAATTTAAATTCAATTAATTAACCCATAGTGTGTTATTAGTTTCAGAGGTAGAGTTTAGTGACTCATCAGTTGCATATAATACCCAGTGCTCGTTCCATCAAGTGCCCTCTTTCATGCCCATCACCAAGGGACCCCATCCCCCCACCACCTTCCAGCAACTTTCAGTTTGTTCCTATAGTTAAGAGTCTCTTATGGTTTGTCTCACCCTCTGATTTCATCTTATTTTATTTTTCCCTCCCTTCTCCTCCCTTCCCCTATGCTTTCCACATATGAGTGAGATCATATGATAATTGTCTTTCTCTAATTGACTTACTTAGCTTAGCTTAATATCTTTTAGTTCCATCCATATAGTGGCAAACTCTAAGATTTCAAATTTTTGATGGCTGAGTATTATTCCATTATATCTATCATCTATATATCTATCTATTATCTATCTATCTATCTCACATCTTCTTTATCCCATTAACTTTCCTTAAATTTCTTTAGTTGCCAAACACAGTAAAAAATAAAATCTAGGAAGTAAAGTATAAATGATAAAAACTGAGCTGTTCTAATTTCATAATGAGTGGTGGCCAGGGGTTGGAGTGAATAGGGGAGAATCGGCTAGAGCTGCAGCCACTACACTCTATCCTCTCCTGCCCGGAGAGTTTGAGGCATCTTCTCAGGATGCTGAAGGTTCCCTGGAGTGCAATTTAGAAACCAATAGATAAGACAGTGTCTTAAATCTACTTTGGGTCTATAGTTTCTTGAATCTTTATTCTCTCTTAAATGATGTATTACATCCCAACTCTTGTAACATCAAATAAAAATTCTAAATACCATTTATTTTTATTTCAGTCCACCAACACAGAAGAATTAAATGAAATGACGTCTGGGTTTTAGCAATCACTATACCACTCCACAGCTGGTGGGGCCTGGATCACATCACTCATGCTTTACCTTGTCATCTGTAAAATGAAGGTCTCAGGTTAGAGTATTCCAAGAGCTGCATGTATACCTTCCTCATTCTAGAACTCAACTTTTCAAACCAATCCGCCATCGCCTATTAGCAGCTCATTTGATAACACTCATATCAAACAACAAATTATGGTGTAATGAGTAGGCGGGAAGTGTGTGCCCTCACCGCCCAAACACAAGCCTGTTTGTAAATACGCGAACTTCACATTCATCTCTAGGAGGCCCCGTTTGTCTTTTGGCATTTCCGATGAGTAAAACAACTCCAAACCAATTTGGAACAAGCAAAATATGCTATCATGAGATACTTGTTTTCTCAAATGATTGTACTCACAAAGTCTCTTTTTCTCCCGCCCTCTCTCTCTTTCAGTCTCTTGTTTCTGAATAATTACCAGAAAGCTGTGGCTCTGGGATAACACAGATTCCAACCCAACCCATGGAGATGGAGAGCGAATGCAGGTGGACCACATCAGAGAGGGAAGGGAATAGTTGGGGAGGACACACAGGCAAAGGGCAAGAAATATCATGACTGACAGAAATCAAATTCCCCTCCCTCTTCCCATTCACTGAAATTTTCAAGCCCAAAATACCCACAGTACCAGCTCCAGATGGAGAGAGAGTGGCCTGCTTGCCATCTGCAGATACAAACAGCCCAGTGAGGTTGTTATTTAAAGGTGAAAGTCCTCAGAAATAGAGCGAAATAATGTATGTCAGAACTGATGTGGTACAGACCCTGTGCAGAGACCCTGGGGCTGCTTCTCTTCGGGTGTGTGTGGTTCTTGGAGTGAAATCCTCTGACAACCAGGAAAGAAGTGTGGGGCCTCTTCAGGGCAGTAAATAGACTTTAAATGAAAATCACACATTATTGAGGAGGAGGTGGAGAGGGACTGACAACACTTGCTCTGTGACATTTAGAGATTTTATGGGCCTAAACATAGCCTTTACCCACAGAAGCCTGAAAGTCCCCATTCAGGGATGTCCTGTGTTGCATAATTAAAGGAGAGTAGGACCAATTCAGAAAGCCAGCTGGGAAAATGCTGCTGAGCATTGTTATTCTTGAGATCCTGTGACCAGGATCATCCTCCAGGGGCTGAAGGAGAAGCAAGGGATACTGTGTGACACCCGCTATCCTCATCCCCAACTCCCTATGCACTGTGCTTAGGAAATTATGCAGGCTTTACAGTTAAAAAGACCCAACTTTGTATCTCTTCCCCACTCTTCATTGTCTACGTGGGCTTGAGGATGTTTCCTAAGCCATTTAGTCTCAGGTGTCCACATCTGTAAGCTAAGGATTGCAGAGACAACCAACATCGTGCCAGGTACTGCTGTGAATGCTTCAGAGACATCAACTCATTTAATTTCTACAGCAGCCCCAGGAAGAAGGTCTTGTTAGCACTATTTTACAAACAAGGAGAAAATTGAGTCCCAGAGAGATTGAGTGACTCACTCAAGATCACACAGCTAACTAAGAAGCAGCAGAACTGTGAGTTTTAGAAATTGAGTTTTGGAGTAGCCAGCAATAGGACATGGTACTTCTGATCCCAGAGGGGATGTTGGAAACCTCCCAGCACAGTAGTTCATATTGGACACTCAACAAATACTGGCATATTTGCTTTCCTTCTAATCAATCATGTATTCATTTAATAAATATTTATGAAGATGCTATTATGTGCCTGAAATCATGCCAGATAATAATAGCATTTTTACTCTGTATTAACTCATTTGCTTCTCATAATTCTCAGCACCTCTGATATCAGTGCTGATGTCACTCAGGGTTTTGTCCTTGTGGTTCCCTTCACTGTAAATTATTTCCTCCCACACGTCTGCATGGTTCACTCCCATGCCATTCAGGTCTCTGAGGGGCTTTCCCTAAATATCGTATCTGGAAAAATGAACTTCATCATGCCCTCTCTGCTTTATTTTCCTTTAGAACATATAAAACACTTGGTGTTATTCTATCTACTCCTCCCTTTTCTGTCTTCCTCACAGTGATGGAAGCTTCATTAGAGCAGGAATTTCCTCTGTCTTGCTGAGCCCTGTCCCACATTGCCAGCCCCTGCCAGACACATATTTGATGAGTAAATGAATGATTGTCTCCATTTTACAGTTGTGTGATTGGAGACAAGAGGTTCCCAAAATGGCCCAAGGTACAAAGCCAGAAAGTGCCAGAGGTGGGCTCCAAAAGCAGGCAGCCCCACTGGAGCCAGTGTTCTTCCTAGTATGACATCATGGGGGATGCTCCTGCCCTCAAGGATCCCACAGTGCAATGATGGACAGGCTCATACACAAGAACTCTAGTGTATGATGTATGTGTCCATTCGCCCAACATGCATGGAGAACCTGCCACTTACAAGGTACCATGAATATCACTGGAGGGATACAGAACTATGTAAGACAGTCTCTGCACTCACAGGACTTATGGTTCAATGAGTTGAATAGGGTGTGCACAGTCTAGAAAAATGCAGGAAAAATGAAAAGGATATACATTAATTGAAAGCAAAAGTTTTATGTACAGAGTGTCTAAAAAAAGAAAGTATTGTTTTAAAGAATCAGGGTGGTGAAAGAGTCAACAGAGAAAGCAGTATTTTATTTATTGTTTCACATTCTGTGGGAAGAAGGGTAGGGGTTATAAGCAGAGTTTATAGCCAGAGAAAGTGAACTGAATAATGAAAAAAAAAACAATTTTTTAAAGAATTTTATGGAAGGAAAAGAGACATCAGGAAAAAAAAATAGTGTTAAGACAAGCTCATGAAGTAATTTAATTTTCATGCTAGGTAATTTGTACTTTATTCTGTAGGTTATATAGCATTGGGGGAGGTCTTCATGGGGGCGGTGCTATCTTTGAGAAATGTAACTGGCAGAAAGTAAGAAATGTAAGAGCAGGAGATAGGTACAATTATCTAGGAAACAGGACGGAGACTCAATCTAGGAAATGGGGAGCAAAGAAAGAACAAGGAGGAAGTTGCATCCGAATGAGGAGATCCGATCCCTGTCCTTCTACCTTAAAGAAACAGAGAGAGAAATGTGTTCAAGAGTTTGCATTTAAAAAAAAAAGAGTTTGCATTTTGAAAACTGGCTGTATGAGATGGCAACTCTTTTAAGTGAAACTGAAAACACAGAAGGAAGGGAAGGGTCTGAATTGAGAGCTGGAGGATAGGCAACTAATCCACAGAGGAGGGGCCAGAGCTGGGACAAGAAAGCAAAGGCAGAGTGGGCAGCCCACTCCTCCTAACCTGATTTCTTTGGTGGTTCCTGCACTTTCCCACCATTTCTCACACCATGGCACCTGCAGAAAACGGTAATATTGGAAGGACACACCGGGTAAACAGATGAAGCTGGTTGTGCCCTAAAAACCTTAGGCTGGCAGATTCTACCATCCAAACCTCTGGCACTGAAACTTTGGCCACCTGTAAGACATTCAGGGCCATAGGACACCAGCCAAAAAGCACTGTCATACAGGATTTAGAGTTCAGGAAGCTTTATTTGTAAATAAGCAGGTAGTTCTTAATTTATAGGGGATGCCATACTCCCCTTGCAGAGGCTTTCCATGGGCTTAACTTTTCTATCAGCATGTAGACAGCTACAAAGCACTTCTGGGGGAAAGGAAATACTGTACTAAAAATGGCAGACTCATATGCTATTTTGGAGGCTGGGAATCATGTGATTTGACCAAGGGTGGTTCTATGCTTATATCTTTTATCGAAACAACTTATCTTTTGTGACGGGCTATCTGGAACTTAGGGAGATTTGATTTGGAACAGTTGACAATAGCCACAGCTGACTAATCCTTTTTCCTTTTATTTTCTTTTCTTCACTTTTCTTTTCTTTCTTTCAACTCTTAGAGACTATTAAGTCTTCAAGCCCATGATTGTGGGCTTAGAACATTTAAAACATTTAGGAAGAAATTTTTTTCTCTCTCTAAAAGTTGTATTTATTTTCTGCATAATGGGAAAAGGGGGCTACCCCTTCACTATGCTCCAATGAAGTCATAAATACATGTTCGGACATCACCTCGGATGATCTCTACTTTAAGGAGATAATGACAGGATCAGAATATCTGCCTCTTTTTAAGTCATGAGTTTCAAGTGAACCTCAGTGTGTCTGCCTTAAGTCCCAGTGAGTTCTATCAGCTTGAGGTCCACCACCAAATGGGACTATGGGAGGCAAAAGAGCACCACCTTTGGTGGAAGAAGGAAAGCAGTGCAGATCATTTTTGAATGTTGCTTGGCATTGTCTTGGGTAAGAAGTATGGGACATTACTGTTTTCACTAAAATGTCCTGAATCAAAGAAAAGCATGACTAAGGAAAGCCAACCCTAAGTTTTGGAAACATCTAGAACACTTGAGGAGGTCACTACTCTTCATCATCTTCATCATACAAGTAATGAAATTAGACTAACCACTGGTGCTCCTCAGTGACTCTGGTGGAGATTGCTGGAATGTGTGGAGGCAGGGCCAACAAGACAAGGTGGCCACAGGTAGTCTGTCCCAACTCCAGCAGAGCAGCCCCACTGTCCTTTGCAAGGTACTGTGGGCTTCCCGGTAAGATCTTATTTGAATAAAAGGACCAGCTAATTTAAACATCTTTGGAAGTGATCATGCTCAACAATAGCTAAGGGCCATGTGGTTTTTCTGGGGCAGTGACATCCAATTTTAGTTTCCTCCCCCAGAAGCCTGAGCTGAGTTCACTTGCCAAAGTGTTCTAAACATTGTAACTGAAAATATTTAAGTCCTTTATGGTTTCCATAAAACACTTCCAAGTTATTCTGAAATTTAGCCTCTCATTGTTTCATAAGGTTCCTACCAACTGTTTCTTTTTGGTAAACATTAACAGGGACAACATGTAACTTAAGGAAGTCTATTATTTTCAGGATAGTCAAGCCCACTGCTGAATTCCCCAGCAGAGAACATTCTCACACACAATCAATAAAAATCTAAATATATGTTTACCTTATATGAATGTCTATTCTGGCTGATAAGGATATATATTAGTGTTTCTCCATATCTTTTTCTATACTTCTAAAATTTTATAGCCCATCATTCAAGCCTTTATGTATAAAAATTAAATATTCATTAAGGCAGAGCTTGTGGTATGTTGTGCTTGCTTGCAATTAATTCAGTCTCCACTGCAATTAATTCAGCTTCCAACAATTCACCCTGGAATCATTTGGCCACTAGCAGTGTCTCCCTTAGCATGAAGAGACAATGAAGCAGACATGTGTGAACAAAGGATTGGACTGGGTGAGCCTTAGAAACACAGAGTCTCTTTTTAGCAAAGGGAAAACATGAAAAAGGGGGTGGGGGGAATAAAATAAAAAACAGTTAAATTTTATCCCCTTTGGCCATGTTGAATAGTAGCCCAGGAAGCAGGGCATGGGGACCAGAACTGACTGATGAAGAAGATAAAAGATATTTTGACGAAAACTGAGCAGAAAAGGGAATTGCAGGTTTGTGCATCGAGGGAGGCATGGGATGCTGGGAAGCTACACACTAAAGTGAGAAACACAGTCCAAATCTCCTAAAACACTTGGGAGAAGGGATAAAGGACTAATGTACCCACTGAAGGCACCCCAAAATTCCCAATCTCTAGAGTACCTCAAGCAGTCTATGTAGATAGTGCTTATGAGAATATCCGAGATCAAGCACTGTCTACATAGATAGTTTGCTTGAGGTACCCTGGAGACTAAACTCTAGGAAACAAACTGGGGATTGCTGGAGGAGAGGTGGGCGGGAGTGGGGTGGGTAGGGTAATTGGGTGATGGGCTTTAAGGAAGGCACTTGATGGAATGAACACTGAGTGTTATATGCAACTGATGAATCACTAATTCTGCTCCTGAAACTATATGTTAAATAATTGAATTTAAATAAATAATTTTTAAAATAGGGTATCCTAGAGTATTTCCTGCTTGCTGAAGTTCTTAAAATAACTTTCTGTCAAGAGGGCTTATCCTCAATTTCAGGAATTAGCAGAAAGTCTGAGAAGAAAAACTATGCCACCGGACAGTTTTCCTTGAAGACAATGCCCAGAGGGATTTTGCAAAAATCTGAGCTGAGCATGACAGAATGATCCTAGATATCCTCTGGTACAAAATTAGCCCCTCTGGACAGCTTCTAGGATGGAACTTATTACATCATATTATAATTGTTGGATTCCCCAATGAATTCACCTACTAAATGCCAAGAAATTATATTATTCATCAGTGTTGTCACAATACCTGGTATAGTGCTTGGCACATTGAATATTTATAATATGGTTTTCACTGATGAATGATTTATGGCATTCTTAACCAGAGTTCATGCTTACATCGTCCAAAATCCATTCTCCCTCAATGCTACATGGCCTTTCACAACCTTACTTCTTCTTATCTATGGGTTTGCAAAATGAGGCTAATGCATCCATCATTTCTTGACATAAGTCATTTTAGTGGACATAGCTCAGACAGGCCCATCTTCCAAACATGAGCTGTGGTTGTATGGCATTAGCTGGTTGGGTGGTAATAAATTAACTGTCTACAGTTCAAAGAAGAATTAAAAATTCAGTTCCTTCTTCTGGTTGGATTTTCTAGCTGTTTCAGAGAAAATACTCCTAAGAAGGTTTAAAAAGAACATTCTTATTCTTCTGGACCCTGAGTTAGCAAATGAGAGCCAAGTATTTTAGCAAACAAGCAGTATAAAGAAAAATTCGCCAAATAAGGGCAGAGGCTCAGTGCTAATCTAGCTGATTAGAAAGAGAAACACTAGTGCAAAGCCAATGGAATAGAGACAGAAGAAAAGGTTTGGTTATAGGGATGTGGTGGTGAAAATGACAGACATTGAAACAAAGAGAGAGACTCAGACTCACAAAGAGACATACAAATAGCAAAGACAAAGCCCATTCTCTAATACTTATTTTGCAGCTACTATCCCAGGTACTGTGTTAAGTACTATAGACAGAGACATGAAAAGATGGGGTTCTGCTTTGGAGGCATACACATGAATGCCAAGGGAAGGAAACCAGAGGGCTGTGGTAGAGGCCAAGACTGGGAGTAATTACAGAGACTCTTGGAAAGTTGAGGTCAGAGGTCCAGTGTTCTGAGCACAAGGGGGAAAGATGTTCACACCACAAATATGTGAAAGTGTGTGACACATATGGGGATGGTCAGGTCATCTGAGAAGAAGGTGGGCAAGGGGAATAATAAGCACAGAAGAGGGGCACCCCTTGGGTTTCATGTATGAAGTTTTTTTTCATGTATGAGTTTTCAACATTTATCTCAGGTCAAGACGGGCATGAACTATTTTAATCAAACTATCATATCTGTGTTTAGAGACATTTTGAGAGCTAGAAATGGACATGCAGAGGAAGAAATGGAAACATATACATTTCCTGTCTAAGAGTGCAGTTTGATTAATGGCAAAATTAGTGTGATCAGTGTCCTAACTCTAAACACTAAATAGCCAATGTGCATACTCTTATGAAATTCCCAAGTCTGTTGTGAGTTATTCTCATTCTTTGGAAGTCTGGGGATAAAAATTCATGTGCTCTCAATCCAGTGTCCACAGAGACCTCATGCTGGGCTGGCCTCTGGGTGGTAGAGAGAGGAAGAATGTGGCCCAGCCAGAGCTGGCAGCCACATGGTGATGTTTTAGTGAATTGCCACAATCTGAAAATGATCACATTGCACTTATCCAGTGTAAGAAGCCCTTTTATTCATTTGTATTTTCTAGAAGCAGATTAAAGAAGTAACTACAAGTCTTCTTAACAGCAAAGAAGCATGAACTGGGCTTTGGAGCCAGGGAAAGAGCCAACAGATTTGGGACTTCACCCAACAATACACCATGTGCTTACTGGTAGCTCCTTGAGTCAGAAGAAGGCTTCTAGGTAAGCTGGGGTTCAAGCTCCAACATCCCCTTTTCTGGGTATATGACCTTGACCAAGTTAAAGCCTCTATACTTATTTTCTCACTGGTGAAGTAAAGATAATGATGTCATACACTTTACAATGTCACCAAGAAGACTAAATGATATAATGAAAGTTGACATAGTTCCTGGTGCATGGTAAGCACTTAATAAATGTTGGCATTTCATAAATTCTCATTATTATTTGAAAATGGTGACCATATATTTATTTTTGTATCCCAGAACCTGGCACAACACTTGATACCTACTTGACACTTGACCTTTTGTTATCCAAAGCTCTAATAGATATCAGATTCCAAAAAAGGCTCTAGTCTCCTCAAGTGTAAAAGGGAGCTATCTACACTTACTTCACATGCTGTTGTGCATAGGATACATGATAATTTAAAAATAAAGACCCTAACCTATCTTTATGAATAAGGCAAGCTGCCACAGATAGTATTGGTTTCTCTAGAATATTTAGATATTTTGTGGTCTTCTAAAAAAATTAGCATTTCTAACTGCACCAGGATCTCAACAGCCAGCATCAGCACTGGTCCCAACAAGCATGTTGTGCCCATGTATTGGTAAAGAAACTAAACCTCAAGATCAGAGAGCTGGGAAGGAGTTCTCCACTGGGAGTGGAGAACCCAGATTCCAATTTTGAGTAGCATAATTTCATTTACTCCCTCAAATATGATGTCCACGAAGAGGTAACACAAAACAAACAAAATTTCTACATATTGTTTAAGTGCCTTGCTAAGTAGAATAAGATGAATGTCTTCTGAGTATAAAATTTCAAAGTACTGCTTCTTCTTTTAATTTTTATATTCCCTTTATATATACAATGGAGATTCTCTGGTTGATGCATCTGAGCTGAGAGCAGACCCCATCCATGTAAAAGTAATTTGCTTGTGCAAATAGATTTCAATGTTTTCTCATAAAACCTCAATATTATTTAATGTTTGTACAGCAAAATGAAGACTGGCTTCTAAAGGATAGTGTGTCTCAGATTTACATGTCTTTAAATAATGACAATGACCGCATCTCACCAAATGTCCCACCACCACCTGAGTTGAAGCCACCACCACCTACCTCCTCCCTAGACAACAACAGTGGTGTCCTTACTGGATGCCCTGCTTATAAAGGGGTAATCTCTTCACCACCTAATATCACACTGAGGTTTTACAAATGCAAATCAGGTCAATGACTTCCAATTCACATTTCTGAACACAGCCTCTGAAGCCCTACCTGATTTGAACACTGGCTACAAGTCTTCTTCCCTGTGCCATTCGCCCCTAGGCATGCAGACATTTTGTTCCTTGAATAAGCCAACTCTGCCTCTCCTTCTCAGCACATGTTCATCTCTCTGTCTGGCCGGCTTTCCCTCAGATCTTCAGAAGTCTCACTCCTCCGGATCATTCCAGTTATGCCTAAATGTTATTTTGTTCAAGTGTTATTTCCTCAGAAAGGCCTTTCCATTCCTGTTCCTCTCCCAATCATTCCACCTACATGAGCCTTCTGCCATCCTTCCTATCACCCGTGAATCAATAAGGGCAAGACAGATCATGCTGCAGGATAAAAATGACCTTCCAAACACATTTGCTTATCGTATCCAAGATTGAGTCCTTGCTCACTCCCGTATTGCAATATTGTGATTTACAAGAAATACATATTTGATCATGCAGATTATATATATGCATATATGTATTTCCCATATATATTTGGTCTTTGTCCACAGTTCCTGGCTCAGAGCTCCCCTAAACCCTTGAGATCCCCCTAAGTGTTGAGAGTGATAAAGTGTCTTATGTTATGCTAATGAAGTAAGTTTAGACTGTATCTAAGGGTGGAGGCTGGTTGCCTGCAGAGCCAACCATGTGATTAGAGGTTCTGAACTTTCAGTCCCACTCCCTGATCTCTGGGGAGGGGAGAGAGGCTAGAGGTTGAGTCAGTCACAAGGGGGCATGGGCATCTCTGATTTATACCCAGTTGTTAAAAAATATAGGTCACAACTGACACTTGTGATTGGCATACAGAGTTGGAGAAGGATGCTGGAACCTTCAATTTTGTAACTGGTGGGTCAGAACATAGGTAACAGCCTGGCCTTGTGACTGGCATCTGAAGCAGGAGGGGGAGGCAGTCTAATAGGACTGAACCCTGAATCTGTGGAATCAGATGCAATTTCTGGATAGGTAATATAAGAACTGAGTTGAATTTTCAGACATTCAGCTGGTATCTGAGAATTGCTTGGCACTGTGTGAAAAGCTATCCCCCAACCCCTAACACACACTTTGGGATTGGAACTTGGTTTACTCACCCCATCGCAAGTCAGCTGTGGGCTCTGCTCCAATATTTGCTCCTGCAGGAACCAGGCTGGCAGTTCATCCACCATTTACACATCACTAGTAACTACAACATGGACATGGACAGGAGCATGGGCAGTTCAAGCATTGACTCTTAAAGCTTCCACCCAGAAGCGATGCCTGTCATTTCTGCTCAGGTTTAACTGGTCAAAGTGAATCATCACAGGCATACATAACTCAAGAGGGCAGGAAGGCGCCATTCTCACTGGGTCCAGAGGGATGACTGAAAACATCCGTAAACAGCATTAATGATGACCATAGTCTCCCTCATTCTTCTTAATAGCACATATTAGTAACTGGAATTATATTTATTCCTTTGTAACATGGTTATGGTCTGGTTCCCCCTAGAACCAAGTCTCCAGAAGGCGAGGACCCATGCTTTCCAATTCACTGTTGGACCTTTAGCATCCTGAATGGTACCTGGAACAGAACAGATGCTCAACACATACTTATTGATTACTAAAGCACTCTTGAAAATAGCAAGAGGGCTCCCGTTGAAAAATCAGATGTAAGCATCAGGTAAATATCTGGTGATCCCTTAGAAAACTCTGTAGAGCTATAATTCAACAAAGTTTTTAACCATTTATTTATTAAATGTATTCATCCACCCATTTAGTCATTACTCAGCAAACATAACCCAGTCTCTGTGAGGTGACCAGCACCATGCTGAGTGCTGTGTATGGCATAGTTCTTGGCCTCAAGGCGCTAGTTTTCTAGTTAGGGAGACAGACAAGTAAACTAATGCAATACGAAGTGTTCAACACCAAAAGAGAAATGACAGACTCTCTTTGAATTATTTGAAGAGGTGCTTTGCCCAACTCTCCCCACGCCCCCACACACATACACATACACATGTTAAAGTACAGATTGAGACCGACTAAATTAGTCAGTCAACCTGGATGTTTCTCTCAGGGCTAACAGTTCTTACAGTTTTGTCCCAATTGTCCATCAAGAGAAAAATCGCTAAAGTTCCCACACATGAGCTCATAAGCAATGTCTTGTTGGCAGGAGCAGTGCACGGACAATAATGGGGTGGGGGTGAATGAATTCTCTTGTACTGTATGAAGCAGAGATTTTTTTTAAAAATCCAACATCTGCAGCTTATCACTGGCTAAAAATAAGTGCTACGTTGCAGTATGCCAGATGTTCTTCCTCACTGGAACTACTTCATATGAAGTACAGTACCGCCAAGGCAGAGAATAGAAGCAATCAGTGAGAAAAACAGCTTGCCCTCAGAGTAACCAAGTCTTAACCAGAGTCCCAGACCATTCAAGCTGGGAGGGACATAAGAGATGATACACGGGGATGCCTGGGTGGCTCAGTTGGTTAAGCGGCTGCCTTCGGCTCAGGTCATGATCCCAGCGTCCTGGGATCGAGTCCCACATCAGGCTCCTTGCTCGGCAGGGAGCCTGCTTCTCCCTCTGCCTCTGCCTGCCTGTCTGCTGTGCTCTCTCTCTCTCTCTCTCTCTCTGACAAATAAATAAATAAAATCTTAAAAAAAAAAAGAGAGATGATACACGGTCCCACTTTTCCTTCTTATGGACAAGGACATGTCAGACCCAGAAAGTTCCCAAGGTTCAAGGAAAGAAGCCATTTAATGAGAGAAAAAAGAAAAATTCATGCTCTTGGTTCTCTCAGCCTGAATAAACTGTTTTTCTCCTTTTTGTTTTAATCAAGAGCAGTGATTTTCCCCCCCTCTGGTGTTTGAACGAAGTCTCATCAACTAGAAGAACAGCAAGTCAATCCTCTATACTTACCCATTTAGATACATTGCCAACATGTATTAAGAGGACATATAAAAAAAAAAAAAGAGGACATATGTACATAGCCCAGTGCTAGGCATTACTACTGGCAAAGAAATATTGTCAAGTGAAAAAAGACCAAATCAGGAAAAAGAGAAAACAATGTGATACTTGTTGTCTGTATCAGTCAGGGACCTCATAAAGGCTTTAAGAGATGAACAGATTATGGAGTTCATCCCAACTTCATATAATTTTTTTAAAAAAGCCTATAGAATAAATGTAGGAAAGACAGTATATTCCTGATTTTTTCATGACAATTATTTAAGTTTTTACAAGACAAATATAAAAAGTTATTGTGCCATGCAGTCAATGAAACCTGCCCCTCAGATCTCCTGCTATAGGGACCAGAGGTAGCTAATGATCCAATTTTATATTCTATCTATATTAATGTGGTAATACAGATCCACCACTGTGTTTGTATGAAAGACGAGTTCAGCCAATAATGCAACATGAAAGAGATACTAGTACAGACCCCCTGGGACTCCCAGTAGGTGACTTTGTTTTGAGGACTTGTACCAGTTTGGATGAACCTTTCTAGGAAAAATACTACTATCTGAGATTCTTCTTACTTATCCCTGCTCCCTCTCCTTCAAAAGTGTTGGACCTGTGCTGTAGTCTGAAAGTCCCCCATCTTCTCCAGCTTTCTCCTCTTTAATTTGCACAGGTGTTTCTCCCAATAAACCCTTGTGCATCTAATTTCATCTACTTCCCAAAGGACCCAAATCAACACATGTATATGTATGGATGGATATGCTCCAGCTTCCTAGGCTGCCCTGAGGACTTTTTTTTTCTCTAACGGCTAACCCAGATCTGGACATAACTCAAAGTAAAGATAATTATCTTTAATCATACCTAACTCTGAATCCTGCATACATGAACTTGAATATAATTTAATCTCTATAGTTAGCCCAGAAAAAAAAAAGAAAGAAAAGTTTAGTAACTGAAAAAAAAAAACTCTATAACTTTTTCTACTTTTTCTGTCTGCAAGAAGATGCTAGTAAGAAATGCTAGAAGAACTGACACCTTTAAGTACACACGTTACCTTATCTAATAGTGATTTATAAATCGTAAAATATAAAATTTTTCTTTCAATCTTTATGCTATTAGGCTAAAGTCATATTCATAGTTATTTTTTAATTATAGATTTCCAGTTCAATATTCAGGATTAAACATCTAAATCCATTTCCTTTTCCCTTTAAAACTTTTTTTCAATGATAGTATTTTTGTTTTATTAATTATATAAAAACCCAAAAAGACAATGAGAGAAAATGGAGAAATAGCAGAAGAAAAGCCTCAGAATACTGAGGAAAAATAGTGAGTGGAAAAACAACTACTGCAAAAGCAGGGAGAGCAAACTCTGACTTGGTGCTTTGATGATGGGGGGCAGTATTGAATAGGGAGGCCCATCTCACCCCGGGGAGCTTCAAGGGGATGAGCGTGGGGGTACAAAACATGCCCAGAAGCAAAACCAAAGGGTCTTTTCAGAAGTCTGTATATCCAGAACCAGTTAGATTGTACTTCCCCACCCCACCCCCACTGGCCCTGGAAGAGACTACAGATTTGTTTCCTGGAAACGTGGGACATGAAGGACTTGATGTTCAAAGTCAGCAGGGGGAGTAATGGGAGAGGGCAAGGGTGGGACATAGAAGTGACAGAGTGGGATTTGAGGAAAGTCTGCTTCTACCCCCTAAATGATGGAAATAGTTCCTCTCTTCATCTCTCTAAATTAAAATATTAGTGGATTACTTTCTTGAGAAACCTGTGAGTCTTCAAGAGGAAAAACACCTAGAGATCACCATAAAAAGGGAAGATTCTCAGTGATTCTGGCACTGAGAGAACAGATTCTTCTGTAACAAATACTTAAAAATGTTGAAGTGGCTTTGGAATTGTGGAAAGCACAATCTGGTTTTTCCTTGTTGCTTATAGTAAAATGTGAGGTGAAAGAAATGGCCCAAAGAAGATACCTTTAAACCAAAGGGAAGTAGCTCTGGATGATTCCAGAGGCTCCCTGCCTATCTAGATTGCAAAGATGGCTAACACTGGGAAACTCACCACTAGAATTGCATACTCCAGAGACATGACCAGGGGTGCGGCTGATAGTCTTTTGCTAAAGAGAATGGGTGTCTGGGGCGCCTGGGTGGCTCAGTGGGTTAAGCCGCTGCCTTCGGCTCAGGTCATGATCCCAGGGTCCTGGGATCGAGTCCCGCATCGGGCTCTCCGCTTAGCAGGGAGCCTGCTTCTCCCCTCCCCTCTCTGCCTGACTCTCTGCCTACTTGTGTAATCTCTGTCTGTCAAATAAATAAATAAAATCTTTAAAAACAAATAAAAAAAAGAGAATGGGTGTCTGACTGATGCATCCATTCAGTCATCTCAGCAGAAGCCAGGAATAGAGACAACGACTGGGAATAAGAGTTATTTGGGAAGAATCTGTGGAGGACCCTCTTGTCTAATGAACCCGGGTGTCATACACAAGAAATTCATAAGGCTTTTGAGAATGTTATGCTGGCAGAAATGCTGCAAGCCTGGATGCAAAGGGACAGAGACAAGATAAAATGAAAGGGTGTTGTCAGACTCCCAAAATTCTGTAGGCAGGACACTGATATTGGTTTTGATCACTTTACAGTGAAGTCTAGCCATAGATAAGCCCATCTTAAAGATAGAAGATTTCAGTCCCTTTTCTTTATTATAAAACAATAGATAACCAGATATTTAAGGAAAATCTCCAACATATATGAAAGTGCAAAATAATCAAACAAAAAAGGAAATTGGAAGAAACTAAAGTGATGTCTGAGCTAGGAAAAAGTACACTACTCTCCAATACACACACACACAAAATAGCCCCAACTAGAATTTCTATCCTGAGAAAGCTAAAAGATGCTGTTGCTTTCTAAAGTAAGGACAAGATATTAGAAAAAAAGAAAGAGACCTTTTGAATTTTATACATCCTTTTAAAATATAAAAATCCAATAGCTAAAATTAAAATAACATTAAAACATTGGAAAATATGATTTAGAAAATCTCCCAGAAAACAATCCAAGAGATAAGGAATATAAAGTACATGAAAATCAGAGCATCATTCTAGGAGGTATAATATTCAAAGAATAGGAATTTAAAAAGACAAGGCAGTGAGATATAGTGAACATGGAGTACAGAAAGGAGGAAATTAACAATAACAAAAAGACAGTAGGATTTCACAGTATTGAAAACACAAGTCTCTGGTATAGTATATTGTCTGGGGCTGAATGGGAAAAAAGAAGCACACACTAAACCTATTATTAAAGAATTTCACAATAGCAAAGATAAAGAGAAAATATTTAACTCTCCAAAAGAAAAAGACAAGTCACATGTAAAGGGTCAATTATCCCTAAAACAGCCATCTTTTTTACAATAACACTGGATGTTAGGAAACAGAATAGCAATGTTTTCAATATTTTTAATAAAAATAATTTCAGTCTAGAATGATCTACCTAGCCAACCAATCAATTATGTGTGAGGAGCAAAAAAGAAATTTTCAAACATGCAAAGATACTATATCCAAATTTATTTGCTATAACCTATCTTCAGGAAGCTATTAGGGCAAATAATCAACAATATAAGAAATAGGCAAAGATAGAGGGCATATGATTTTGGCTCTAGGAGGTCCAACAGCAAAAGGTATTATAGGGAAGTCCAGTGATGACGGTCCAGAGAAATTGAAGGAAGACACTAAAGTAGCAGAGGAATTAGGCAGGTGGTAATGATGACTTAGAGATTGTTCTAGGGAAAGAGGGGATTAACAAATGAAATCTTGCCATTTGCGATGATGTAGATGTAACTAGATGGTATTATGCTTAGCAAAATAAGTCAATCAGAGAAAGACAACTATCATATGATCTCCCTGATATGAGAGAGTGGAGGTGCAACATGGGGGGCTTGAGGGGTAAGAAAAGAATAAGTTAAACAAGATGGGATTGGGAGGGAGACAAACCATAAGAGACTCTTATTGTCACAAAACAAACTGAGGGGGGCTAGGGGGAGGGGATAGGGAGAGGATGGTGGGGTTATGGACATTGGGGAGGATATGTGCTACGGTGAGTGCTGTGAAGTGTGTAAACCTAGTGATTCACAGACCTGTATCCTTGGGACTAATAACACATTATATGTTTATAAAAAATTTTAAAAAAAGATTCAGCTTACGGAAAATATGAATAGGTGTGTGGAAGGCATGATGGAGCATTTCCCCAGATAAATGGAACATTGTCAAGAGAAGAGGTAGAATCGTATGGCACAGCTCACTTCAGCCAAGAACATTTGTATAGTCATTGTCATGTAAATTCTAATCTTTAATTTAGTGAAGGATTATAAAATAGATACTGGGAAGGGAAATAAGAAGCTATAGAAAAGCTTAGTTTACCTGTGTCATTTCTAAGGGCCAAGAACTATTTTTTAACAGAAAATTAACAATCATTAAATGTTGATATATTATTTAGAAGTATGGTGATAAATACTACAGAAAAAAATGAAGAATTGTTGAAGTTACAACCTTGAAGGAGATGACCCAGAGTTGACTTATGCCAGGGAAATTTGAGGATTATTTGTCTACTTGAATCATGGACATATATAGCTTCTTGGAGATGTTGGTGAGGATGTGGAGAAAGGGGAACACTCCCATATTGTTGGTGGGAATGCAAGCTGGTGCAGCCATTCTGCAAAACAGTATGGAGGTTCCTCAAGAAATTATAATTTTTTTTATTTTTTTATTTTTATTTATTTATTTTTTACTTTAAGCTTTATTTAAACATATAATGTAACCCCACCACCCTCACCCAACCCCTCTTCCCCCCACCCCCCTCAGTTTGTTTTATGACATTAAGAGTCTCTTTTGGTTTTTCTCCCTCCCGATCCCATCTAGTTTCATTTAAGAAATTATAAATTAATTAAAACAAAATACCTTGTCCAAATATAAAGCAACCCCTCTTATTTGTATACAAGAGGCCATGCCACAAATACATCTTGCAAGATCTGCCATCTTTGGAAACAAGAGCTGACTAATGTGTAGGTATTTTAAATAAAACCGATTCAGTGACATTGATTTCTATCTTTAAATAACTAGTTTTGTACGTGTATTTGTAAGCTGCATAATATTTTCCATTTGATCCCTTAGAACATCAAAAAGAAGCAAAATTTCTCAGGCATTTCCCTGGTAGAGTATAATGAACCATTATTTTGCATTCAACGGACAAACTTTTATTACTATTGATCCGTCTATGGAAATGATAAACATCAATATGGTAGGTTCACTCCTCCTTTGGGTTTGACACAATGGTAGAACTAATTCTTTTATTTGAGTCAAAATTCAATCATAATGGTGTGCCCAGCACAGAAAACTCAATAAAACACAAAAATGGATTAAAAGAAAAACAAATTGCAGGGAAAAAATGCCAGGTAGCATTTTCCAATGCTTAGCTTTTCTCTTCAAATGTTAATTATTACTTTTGAAAATTCAATCAATTACAGAAACAGTTATATTCATTCATCTGGATGATTTTTAAATTTGCATATTGCAAAGAAAACTTGGTTTTTGCATTTTTTTCCTAACAGATGGGGCAAAAATTGCATCCATTGTGTATGTGTTTGTGTGTGTGTGTATAAACAAAAACTGATAAGCATTAAAAATTTTAAACTAACAGTTCACCTGAGTGGCTCAGTTGGTTGAGTTGCTGTCTTCAGCTCAGGTCTTGATCCAGGGATCCTGGAATTGAGCCCTGTGTCAGGCTATGCACTCAGCGGAAAGCCTGCTTCTCCTTATCCTTCTGCCCTTCCCCCTTTTGTGTTCTCTTTCTCAAATAAATAAATAAAATGTTTTTTAAAGAACTTCTCAAACTCAACGCTCAGAAAACAAATAATCAAGTTGAAAAATGGGCAGAACACATGAGCAGACACTTCTCCAAAGAAGACCTATAAATGGCCAACAGACACATGAAAAAGTGTTCATCATCATTAGCTATCAGGGAAATTCAAATCAAAACCACATTAAGATACCAACTTACACCAGTTAGAATGGCAAAAATTAATAAGGCAAGAAACAACAAATGTTGGAGAGGATGCAGATAAAGTGGAACCCTCTCACTGTTGGTGAGAATGCAAGTTGGTTCAACCACATTGGAAAACAATGTGGAGGTTCATTAAAAAAAGAAGTACCTTATGACCCAGCAATTGCACTACTAGGTATTTACCCCAAAGATATAGATGTAGTGAAAAGAAGGGCCACATCCACCCCAATGTTCATTGCAGCAATGTCCACAGTAGCCAAACTGTAGGGAGAGCCAAGATGGCCTTCAACAGGTGAATGGATAAAGATGTGGTCCATATATACAATGGAATATTACTCAGCCATCAGAAACAATGAATACTCAACATTTTCATCAACATGGATGGGACTGGAAGAGATTATGCTAAGTGAACTAAGTCAAGCAGAGAGAGTCAATTATCAGATGTTTTCACTCACTTGTGGAACATAAGGAATAGCATGAAGGACAGTAGGAGAAGGAAGGGAAAAATGAAGGGAGGGTGAATCGGAGGGGGAAATGAACCATGAGAGACTGTGGACTCCAAGAAATGAACTGAGGGTTTTAGAAGGGAGAGGATGGGTTGACCCTGTGATGGGTATTATGGAGGCCACGTATTGCATGGAGCACTGGATGTAAACAATGAATCATGGAACACTACATCAAAAACTAATGACGTACTGTATGGTGACTAATGTAACATAAGAAAAAAGAAAAATTAAACTAATTCTTCTTTGTAAACAGATCTGCTCTTGATAAAGAAATAAAAATTTAGACTGTGGACTCTGAAAAGCAATCTGAGGGTTTTGGAGGGGTAGGGGGTGGGAGGTTGGGTAAGCCTGGTGGTGGGTATTAAGGAGGGCACATATTGCTTGGGGCACTGGGTGTGGTGCATAAACAATGAATTCTGGAACACTGAAAAGAAATTTGAAAAACAAATAAAAATTTTAAAAAAAGAAATAAAAAATTATTTATTTATTTATTTAACAAACATTTACTAAGTATCTCCTCTGTGTCAGGCATGCCTCTATGTACCAGGATATACCTGCTTATTATGGAGACCTGGCTCTCATTATACAAAGTTTCCTGCCAAATGGCCCTCAGTATGGCTTGTCAGTCCTTGAATTTTGCTAATTTTACAAAACTTTAGGTTAACTGAAATTCAGGGTGTATCTATAGCATAGCATGAACCCAGCCAGTAGAATGGACTTGCCTCTTCTGTGCACTGTGAACACAAGTGCGTATGAGTGAACACATTCCGTGAGAATGCACCCTGGGACAGGTCAGTGATAAGCAACTTGTATCATTGCATTTAATTGTAACAATGATCTTTTTTTAAAAGATTTTATCTTTTTATTTATTTGACAGAGAGAGAGAGAGATAGCGAGACAGAGCACAAGCAGGCAGAGCTGCAGAGGGAGAGGGAGAAGCAGGCTCTTCACTGAGCAGGGATCCTGTTGTGGGGCTCAATCCCAGGAGGCTGGGATCATGACCTGAGCCAAAGGCAGATGCTTAACAACTGAGCCACCCAGAGGTTCCTAACAATGACCTTCTGAGATAGCTTCTATTACCTCCATTTTACAAATGCAGAAACTGAGAGGGCGCCAGGGTGGCTCAGTCATTTAAGCATCTGTCTTCATCTCAGGTCATAATACCAGGGTCCTGGAACAGAGCCCTGTGTCAAGCTCCCTACTCAGTGGGGCATCTGCTTTTCCCTTAGCCTTTGCATGAACAACCCCCCCACCATACTCCCCCTTCAAATAAATAAATAAATAATCTTAAAAAGAAAACAAATACAGAAACTGAGATTGCAGAGTTTAATCCTCTTTGTGGATCCAAGATTTAAATTTTTCCATTTTTCCTATCCAAATTGGCCTTCCTTCTATTATGCATCAGGCCTCATTTGGATTCTCATTTCCTTGGGCTCTGCACTACTAAAAATTCACCATCACAGCAATGGCTTTAGGACAATTGTAGGTTTAATGGACTCGCTACTTGTCTGTACTTCCTTGAGGTCAGGAAATATTTTGATCACTCCTGTAATTCTTGTGCCTGCCAAATGGAACTGAATAACAAATATTGACTGAACAAAGAAATGTGCAAATGAACTTAGATCCCTGTAACTCCAAAACTGGTGCTTTTACCAGCAAACCCACTTCCATAACCTTATTTTAGTGATGTTTGCAGATAGCATGGACTGTTTTCTTGAAGAGGTGAATGGAAAAATGTTAATTTTCTGGTGTGTGTCTTTCTGTCTATGTGTCTGTCTGTCTGTATATCTGTGTGAGTGTGTACATGTGTGTGTAAATGATTTTGAACAATATTAGTGGGACCAAATCCTTCCAGTTTAGTATCATGGAAGTGAAATTACGGTGGGAGCCAAAAGGAAACCATTTTCCCTTAATATTGGCTTTTACTCTGACAGTTTAAGGACTACAACTAATGTCTTTATAATCATTTAAGACAGGGACCACAGCAAATATTTATCTGTAGTTGTTCACTGAAAAACAAATGTCTACAGACTGAGTCCCCCTTCCTTTTATCCCTTCTTTCTCCTTCCTCTTTTCCTCCTCTTTTCTCTTTCTTTCTTTGTTTTCCCCTCTCTCTCCACTTCTAACACTAAGGAGTTGTATGTCTTTGGCAAAGGAAACCTCTCTGAGGTCTGTTCATCTGTAAAACGGGGATGTCATCTTCTTACTGAGGCAAGGATTAAATAAGTAGACATATTGAGCATCCCTAGCCTGTGGGATGTTAGTCATCCTTCCCATCCATCACTGGAAGTTGACTGAGAATTTATACACACCAAGTACAGTTCTAGGATATTTTTCACCAAAGATGAATATAAGGCACAACTTTGGTCCTAAGGAACAACAAATAATTCAGGAACAGGGATATAGTTGTTTTTGTTTTGTTGGTTTGTTTTCATTTTCATTTTTTCTTTGGGCTTGTCTGTAAAACTAGGATCATGTAGACATTCTCATTGTAGATAAGTAGAAGTTTCTAAAAGGATGACTTAGCTTTTGACATCAGAATGTTTCCTCAGCTGAGTTTTCTTTGACAGGCAGAACAGTATGGATTCCATTTCTCTGAGGTACAGATGATACTCTTCTATTGCCAAGACAGGGTCTTGTCTTCCCTGTCCTTCCAGGCAGGGAAAGGAAGCGAAATAGAAATGCTGCATGAAGCCATCATGATGAAAGCCCATCAGTGGCTGCCCAGTGCTGTCAGAGGTCAAGGCTAGGGCTCAGCCAAGAAGAGCTCTACAGACAAACTCAGGTGATTTACAGGCTCTGTTTACTGAACACACCTATTGATTTCAGTGTGTGTCACAGCATGACAAAGACAGGCTAAAGGACATCTTTTAAAAAGGTGTAATAACTTAGTTTCTAATATCTCCCTGATATGAGGAAGTGGAGATGCAACGGGGGTGGGAGTTAAGGTGGTAGGAAAAGTAAAAATGAAAGAAGATGGGATCGGGAGGGAGAAAAACCAAAAGAGACACTTAATGTCATAAAACAAACTGAGGGGGGTGGGGGGAAGAGGGGTTGGGTGAGGGTGGTGGGGTTACATCATATGTTTAAATAAAGCTTAAATAAAGTAAAAAAAAAAAAGGTGTAATAACTTAGAAATCAAAGATTAGACTATGGATTCCTTGACTTAAACTGCTAAATTTTTGCATCAGAATGCAGGATAAGTCATTGTATTCCCCTAGAGAGCTCATTCTCTCCCTGAACAGGTGAAGTAGGTATGTTAGAGCCTGCCAAAGGAGGTTTGAAAATCTAAGACCAGCTAAGTCCTCACCAGGAGAATGAGGCTAACTCCTTAAGCAAGTAAGGCTATGCTTTTCACTTTATTTCAAAGTTTCACCAGGAATACAGGTTTCAAAGCCAGGCTGAATGAGTTAGAATCCTCAGTCCACCAGTTGTTACTGAGACATCTATGTACCACAAGCTATTAATATTTGTTAGAAATGAGAATATTAACAGTGTTTAACTCCTAGAACTGCTGTAACAATTAAACGAGTGGACTGATGGAGAGTCACATGGAAAGTGCTTTGTAAACCCCCAATAATGTGAACTGTTATTATTGCTGGTAAAATGAAAATAATGAAAATCCACATCTTTGTCATTAAAATCCAACAAAATAGTGGATGCAGAATTCCTTTTCAAAGCTTCAAAGTACCGAATGAAGAGAAGGTATTATCACTTGCCTTATTATTTTTACATGTCTAAGCAATTTGAGTATCTCAACAGCTATATTATTTTCATTAGCACTAACTTACATGAAATGACTGGGTTGGCCCACACCAGTTCTAATTTCCATTTTCGTTTTGACAGCCCTTCATATTCCAGTAATCAAACAGCAGCCGATTGAAAGGGCACATTTTTTTAAAAGATTTTATTTATTTATTTGATAGACAGAGATCACAAGTAGGCAGGGAGGCAGAGAGAGAGAGGAGGAAGCAGGCTGTCCGCAGAGCAGAGAGCCCAATGCCGGGCTCGATCCCATGACCCTGGGATCATGACCCGAGCCGAAGGCCGTGGCTTTAACCCACTGAGCCACCCAGGTGCCCCAAAAGGGCACATTTTAACCACACACTGAGGTATGGCCTATGGTTTCCTATTTAGCAATTAAAAAAAAAAATCCACCTGACCAAATTGCTGCTACTATTTTTGGGGGGGAAACATGTCAGGGTTTAATTAGGTAGCACCATCAGAAAAAGTAACATTTATAATATCCTGATGAAACAAGCAGGACAATAAATTATTCATTTCATCAGTTAGTCACCCTTTATCTAATTTCATTCGGTGAGCTTTTGCTGAACAATCTCTAAGTGCATCATGTCTTGACCAAATAGAGGTACTAGAGACAGAGAGAGAAGAAGCAACAGAGGATGGAGAAACAACCCTATCTTGGTACTATACATGCAAAAAAATATTTATGGCTCATTTATCAGTAGTTTCTTCTTCTCTTTTAATTTCCTTAAGCTTGCTTTGCTCCCCCTTTGCCATGCCTTCCAATGGTATTCTAATATAAAACCCGTGAGAAATATCAGAAAGTTTATAAGGAGATAATTGTCTCTCTTTCTCTCTGGTTATGGGAGGGGGTGGATTGGAAAGGCACTACTCTTTTATGGTTCTGAAGAAGTGGTTGTTTGAAATATTTACAGTATGGGGGTGCCCGGGTGGCTCAGTGGGTTAAGCCTCTGCCTTCGGCTCGGATCATGATCCCAGGATCCTGGGATCGAGCCCCGTGTCAGGCTCTCTGCTCAGTGGGGAGCCTGCTTCCTCCTCTCTTTCTGCCTGCCTCTCTGCCTACTTGTGATTTCTATCTGTCAAAATAAATTTTAAAAAAAGAAATATTGACAGTATGTAAATTGTACACTTCCATTGGGGAGACTTACAAGAAAATGTAAAAGCCTGTTCTCTCCTTCTGCTATTAAAAATGTCATCAACAGTGCTGCATTAGCCTAGGGATTGACAGATAGGTAAATGAACAAAATAGATTCCAGATGTAGACCCACACATATATGGTTCATTGATTTTTTAAAAAGATTTTATTTATTTGACAGAGACACAATGAAAGAGGTAACACAAGCAGGGGGAGTGGGAGAGGGAGAAGCAGGCTTTGCTGAACAGGGAGCCCAATGAGGGGTTCAATCCCAGGACCCTGGGTTCATAACCTGATCAAAGGCAGATACTTAAAGACTGAGCCACCCAGGCAGCCCTCGTTCATTGATTATTGAAAAATCTTGCATGGTAAGTCTTTGGAGAGAAGATAGTTGGTTTCAAAAGTGGTTGAAAATAACTGGATATCCATTTGTAAAATCAAACTGAACCTTGATCTTATCTCACGTCTTAGGCAAAAATTGATTCAAAATAGACCCATTGCTTTAGATGTAAAAGCCAAGACCATATAAATTCCAGAGGAAAACATAGGAGAAAATCTTTGTAGCTACGGATTAGGCAAAAATTGGAAGAGGCACCCCCCTCACAAATTTATTGACAGAGTTGGAAGCCTTACAGTCTCAGCAAGATAGTTGAGCACAAACTTGGTCCAGCTCCCCAGCTGACCACTAAACTGTGCAGACACAGGACAATCCCCAAAAGCTAAGATAAAAATGAGATTTAACACCTGAGCAGACATATCAGTAGCCATACATTTGGGGGATAGAGACAGTGCAATTTAAGTCCAGGCAGGTCACTAAAAGCACAAAACAAAGAAACATCTTAGAAAAGTGAATCAATTTTATTACCTAAAATATCCAGCTTTTAACAACAAAAACAAGAGATAGGCAAAGAACAAGAAAATTTGAGTACTTCTATGAAAAAACAGCAATAAATAGAAATGGCTCTGAGTAGAGCCAGATGTATTTAGCAGAAAAATACCTCAAAGCAGGCATTATTAATATGTTCAAAGAATTAAAGGAAATATGTTGAAATGTTTAAAAAAATCATAATGGCAATGAACAAAATATTCTGAATTTCTTTTAAAGCACAAAATTGTTTAGATCAATACTTACACTATTGAATTTGAATTGCTGGATTCATATAATATATAAAATTGCCGGGATGCCTGGGTGGCTCAGTTGGTTAAGCAGCTGCCTTCGGCTCAGGTCATGATCCCAGTGTCCTGGGATCGAGTCCCGCATCGGGCTCCTTGCTCAGCAGAGAGCCTGCTTCTCCCTCTGCCTCTGCCTGCCATTCTGTCTGACTGTGCTCACTCTCTCTGACAAATAAATAAATAAAATCTTTTAAAAAAAATAAAATAAAATAAAATTGCCATTGTATTATAAATATGAAAGGTTTTTATAACAAGGGTATTATAAACATGAAAATAATAGTACAACAGATGGGGGAAGGAATAGAGCTATATTGTAGGAAAGTTTGTATTTTTATCCATATTAAATGAGTGTTAACCTGAAGTAGATTACATATTGTAGACCCTTGTCTATAGGAAATTAGCCAGATCCCTAATGGCTAGTTACATTGAACATCACGTGCTTATTTATCATCTGTTTATCTTCTTTGGTGAAATGTCTGTTCATGCCTTTTGTCCATTTCCTAATTAGATTGTTTTTTTAACATTCACTTTTAAGATTTCTTTATATATTCTATATCTAGATACTAGTTCTCTGCTGGGTATGTAGTGTGTATATATTTTCCCCCAGTCCATAGTTTGCCTTTTTACTCCTCACATGGGCTTCCACAGAGAAAAAGGTTTTAATTTTGATGAGGTCCAATTTATCAGTTCTTCCTTTTATAGACCATGTTTTTTGTATAAAGTCTATGAGCACATTGATCAGTCCTTAATCTCAAAGATTTTCTTCTAATGTCTTTTTTTTTTCTTTCTTTATTTTGGTTTCTGAATGACCAGCACCTATCAAAGTACTAAATGAATGTTTTGGTGGAATTCTCTAATGGCGTATTCATTCTTTCCATAAATAAATTTACTGACTACCACTATATTCTATAAACGCACTGTGGGAACAAACTCAACAGCAATGGCTGCTCAAGATTCTTTACCAGATGGACAGTCTTTAGAAATGAGACAATCTTGTTGCAAGGGGAACTAGAGAATTTACCTTGAGGTACAGAAAGTTCATGGCTTATATTTAGATTGTATTATTATAAGAACATTTAAAATTTCTTAAGGAGGGAAAGATGTTCTGATGGAGACTATGCAATGGGTTTCATCACCATTCCACACACAGCCAAGACACCTCTTGGTGCTGCCACTGCTGCACAAGACTGGGGCAAATGGAAGCTTGAAACCAAAGAGGAGGCTTGAATTGTCAGAAGTTCTGTTTCTGTCTCCAGTGGGGTAAGTTTTGAATCAAGACTCAATCTGGATTAAAGGAAAGAGTACCCCTTGCTCTGTTCTTGGGATACCAGATGGATGGATTATTTATAGCAAGTGACCTGCATCCTCCTGTCATCCTAGCATTGCTTAAATAGCTGTTGGTGAAGTGCAGGAAGATGTAATTCTCTGCTTAAACATCACTGAGGGCTGTCTACTTATCTCCAACTTCTAAGCTACAGCATAGGTTGAAATGCAAGTAGCAACACAGGCAAAGGACAATGCTACCTTCCAGTTATTGTAGCAAGAGTCATATTGCCAGTCCCCATCCATCCAGAAAGCAGCTTATTTTTTGGATATAATACAATAGAATAAACTCTCCTTCCTTCCTTCCTTCCTTCCTTCCTTCCTTCCTTCCTTCCTTCCTTCCTTCCTTCCTTCCTTTTCCCTCCTTCCTTCTTTTAGTATTCTTTCTTGGTTTTTGCTGTTTTTAATTTTTTTTCAAGAAGTATCAGCATAAGTCTGTTTAAATAAATTACTCTACACCCCCATCCCAAGTGACTCAATATTTGGAAACAATATGTCTTTGTTTCACCTTGAATAGAGTTGGCAGATCCTTCTGCTTGTTGGGGGAAAATGGATTTAAATATGTACATATATACACATACATACAAATATATGTATATATGAATACAGGTAGATGCCTATGTATATGCATACAAACTGACAGTTGTTCTTAAAGAATTAATATGTGAGCTCTTGAGGAGATACATATTAGGAAGTAACTGTTTCTTTCAGAAATGAATAAACCTTTCAAGAAGGAAGTTGATATTTAAGTTTAACCTTGAAATATATGGAATATTATTGGACACTAGGAAAGGAATTTCCAAGGAGAGGGAGAAGCAGATAGAAAGGGGGAATAAGTTGAGTAATTTGTGATTCTTTCCATAGGTCTAGAGACTGGAGTACATAGTGAGCAGTGGTGAGACATATAAGATCAGACAGGTACAGAAGGTCAATTATATCCATTTATAACAAATACTAAGGAAACCCCTGTAAGCAGAAGAGAAACCTGGTACTATTTGATTCTTAGAAGATTACTCTGGGGTTCCAAATCAACATGTTATTTTTAGAAACTCTCCAATCATATTCCAGAGAGTTAGGGACCCCCTCCCTTTAGAAAAATAATAATTGCTCCTCACCAGCCCTTCTGAGAATATTGCCCATCCCCTCTTCCTCTTACCTCCTGCCCAATTGTGTTTGTCCTATCCTGAAGTCTCAGGTTTCTGTCCTCTTAACTGGTTTAGCACTTTGTCTCTCCTTTCAGGTTGTTATTAGACTGACCAATAGTCCACATTTGACTTAGGCTTTCAATATTATATGAGCTCTCCCTCACTTCTAAGCTCTGCCTCCTGTGGTCCTGTTGCACCCCAACTCAGGACTGCATTCAGGGCAGTAAGAATTTCTGGCCAAGAAACACAAATAGGCATCAGCAGTGATATGGATTTAAGCAGAACTCTACTGTAGGCAAGTAGTATGAGTGAGTTAGCTTTGTTTCTTAGAAAGAAAAAAAATCAAGGTTAGTATTATTGTTATCATTTCCACATTATGAAATGAGGAACCTAAGAAGGGTTACCTTTCTACAGTTAACTGGAATTAACTTAGAAAGGTTAAATAACTTGTTCAAGTTTACACAGTAAGTAAATATAGATTTACTTAAATGTAGATTTACTTATTGTGGGATTTGAACAACTGTTAGACAATGTCTAACAACTAGACATTAGTTGTTTAGATGTCTAAACAACTGTTTAGACAATGAATTCTCAGCTACACTGCTGTATTTGGAGGCAATTTTGGCAACGGTCTAGGGAGGAAGGAATGTCTTGGCTGGGATGGGGAGAATGCCATGAAGAGAAGGGTCTTGGTCTGAGAAATCATTTCCAGTACAATATGTAGGACCTGGTGTCCAGCGTCCTGGTGGTGGGGCCATTTCAGGAAATGATCACCAGGAAGAGATGTCCCTGGATCCCAGCAGAGTTACAGATATAATAGGAGTGGCAAGCTCAGTGATGATTCAGAGCTCTCCAGTGAGAGCATGAGGCATTCTGTGGGAGATTCAAACAACTCTAGAGATCCCTTAAGCACTGTCCATTTTCTCCCAACAAGAATAACAGTAATCATATTGCAACCCTGTTCAGAAATTTTCAGTATCATCCCCAAAGGCTTAAGACATACAGCAAAGTTCTGAATTAGGCCTGGACTTAGTTTATCAATTTTCAGTGAATCACTTGGGGATCTTGTTATAAAGCAGGTTCTGACTCAGAGTGTCTAAGGTGGGATCAGAAACTCTACATTTCTAAAATGAGCAACAAGGGGATGCCCATTCTCCTGGTCCACAGACTGCACTTTGCTTATCAAGGACTAATTCCTGCTTACTTTTGGAGCCTTGTCTATGGACACTGCCCCTTATATTCTACAATATAACTTCTTATATTCATATATTCATATATATTCAATATAACTGAGAGAAGCTTAACTTCTCTCAGTCTCATGGATGAGCTGAGCTCTTTCCTGACTTCATGTCTTTGCTGTACATGCTGTTCCTTCTACCTAGAACTTTCTTCATCTAACTAACTCTTCAATCTTCAAGTTTCAGCTCAAGTGTCACTTCTTCCAGTAAGCCTTCCTTGTTTCTCTAAGACTGAATTGATACTTGTTGTTTTGCCCCAAAGTGCTCTGTAGTATACCATTTAATGAATGGAGTTACAATTACCTGTTTATTGAGATGTATATATGTCTCCATTGTCTGAATACCTATGATGTGTAATTTCCATGATATTCTTCTTTCATCCTCAGAGTCCAGAATAGTACCTGCCCCACTCAGTAAGTGTGCTGAATGAATGAAATGAAGAATGAATGCTTCTTTGTCACTGAACTGACCATCACTTGAGGGCCTATCCATGGATAGGTCACTGGTCACTATTCAGTCACTGGTCACTACCAGACTATGATGCTCCAGAATATAAGAAAAATGAGACAGTTCAGTACAGGACTCTTGTCCTAGTGGCGAGAGTAGTTCTTCAGAGCTACTCCAAGTAACCTGGAATAGGAGTTGAATGGAAGTCCAGCCCTTGTCCTAGACCAACACAGGGTGGAGGAGGGCTCTGGAAATAGAGGCATGACTGGTCGATCACTCTGTGCTTGGTCTTCACAGAGAACCTAGATGTTGTCTGGTCTCCATGGAAGATAATGTTGAAATTATCTCCTAGATCAGGAAACTGAACAGGTTGAGGTATGTCCTATCTCTCTCCAATCAGTCTGGGATCTTTCAGGGTTCCATCTTTATAGGAAAGGTCATCAGAGGACCTGCTAAATGGGTCCAAAAAGGGCATTGCAGAGGGAAAAAGATTGTGCAGAGGATGAACATAGATTAATGAGAAGCTTTTCTGGAACAATTTTCTACCTAATAAAAATGTCCCAGAAAGGAATGGAATGCCTGGTGAGAAAAACCACTTTTTTTAATAAATAAACTGTATTCTGGGTAGGACACATTTAATGAGAGGGATTCAACCTTCAGAATTTAAATGGAGACAAAAAAGGAGAAAGAGAGGGGAGGTTTATACCACAAAAGCTGCCTGTGCCAAGCACAATGTCTGCCACAATGAGTATATTTTGAGATGCACAGTAAGTATATTTTGAGTCACATTTAATGGACAGAAATCCTAGGAGAGGATAAATTCCCTTTATTTCTCTATTGAGTAATCATTGAAGAAGAAAATCTTGGAGTTTTCTCAGGAAAAAAAATAACTACTCTGTCTAACTAGTCGTAACTGAGGTTGGCTGTTAAGTGACCAGTAGTCACACCAGTGTTCCAAATGAACTCTGTCTGATTCAGAATTAAGTAACTTATTTCTGCAACATGTATTAGCTTCTTTATATGCACATTTTGACTTTCAAAACAATCTAGAAAGCTCATTGATCTGACATAGACCCAATTTTAGGTGTATTTTTAAAAATATTATTTATTTATTTATTATTTGCGAGAGAAAGAGAACACAAGCACATGCATGTGATGGGGAGAGGTAGAGGCATAGGGCGAGAGAGAATCCTAAGCAGCCTCCATGCTCAGCGTAGAACCTGATGTGGGGTTCGACCACAGGACCCTAAGAACATGACCTGAGCCGAAATCAAGAGTTCGGTACCCAACTCAACTGAGCTACCCAGATGCCCCCCAATATTTTAGGTTTTAATAAGTTTATTGTTTTTTTTTTCTGAAGTCACATGGCTAAATAAAGCCTAAATATGACTGGAACTCAGGAATCTTATGTCCAAGACCAGCACTGCCCCAGTGTACCATGCTTCTCCTTTTTGCCTTTACATAGAAACAGTTAATAGCTGGAATAGGCTATTTCAGCCCAGTGGGCAAAATGCCATTGCACATATTGAAAGATGTTCTGTGATACCGCTTTATGAAATTCATTATTGGATCTACTACAGAGATGAGGCTGAAGATACTGTCTATCAGGTTTCACTGCACATTTTTGTCAGAGTCAGTTGTTTAAATGCTCTCTGAGCATTTTGCCTGTTTTAAACACAAGGACATAATCGGAATTCTTTTCTTGTATTGCTGCTAGAAATCTCAGAACCTTGTACATGCTCTTCTACACTGTTGCTGTAACAAATATGGAGCATTTATGGAGGCCAAGTTTCCATTAACCTCATTGCAGCTTTATGTCATATTTGTGTTCTTTTCACTCTCCTTTCTCACCCATATTTAATCTCATCTACCTTCATCTCCTGGTATTTTATATGGTCTTAATCTTATAACCTACTCAAGTTTTTTCAGTAACAATGCAAAGTATAAATAAATAAATAAATAAAGGCTTTAAGATTTGTGATTAGGAATCTATAAATATTCATCAAGTACACACTCACCTGGTGAATTTGGTGCTCTTAACTATCCTAAAAGGGCTGGCTCCCTGAGATTGGAGAATTCTGTTTGCTAAAATCCAATTCTCAATTTCACATGTGCAGAAAATATATGGAATATGTCAATGAACTTCACTGAGACATGGAACCTTTTTTTAGAACACTAATTTCTAAAAGTCTTATGAATAATTACACACAAAAATAATTATTTCTATTAAAGGAGCACTTATAAAGTCTAAAATTTTGGCAAATATTAACCACCCTCCTCATATTGGATCAACTACCTGACTACTACTAAGTCTTCAGAACCAAGAATGACGATGTGCTCGTTAAATGAGTTACCACTCACATGCTTCGATCTCTAAAATTAAAGCTATGCCAGTTTAGCTGTGACTCGCAAATTTGTGTTTTTCCTTGGCAAGATTTAACCTGAGTCAGATCTCTTTATTTTTGTATTCAGATTGACTAGTTCCAGTCATCATTGGAGGGAATTAGATTCCATCATGACAAGTTTGGATGAATACACATTAATTAAAAGAGTTCATCTGTAACATAAGATCCTGCTATGTATGAAAATAGCATCCTTTGTACTCCAAGAATCTCACTATTGAGAATTTCTTTTACTCTTTAGTAAAACCTTAATTTGATTCAGTTTGGATTCATTTTTTTATTCATTGACCAACACATTTTATTGCATATGATGGGCAGGATACTGTGCTAAGCCCTTTTTCAGTTCAAACAACTTATAAAACAATATCTTCTACACAACATAAAGGGAACGCTAGCTCAATAAACAGTTAATTTCAGGATATTTATGAATTGATAACTCTAAGAGAGGTAGGAGCAAATCATTATGGGAGGAAAGATGAGAAAGCATTGATTCTAATTTATGTGATCCAGGAAGGATTCCCAGTGATTACAGTGAATGCTGAAAATGTTGATCTAGAACTTCAATAGCTTAGGAAGAACAAAGAATGAAGGATGATCATGAGTAAAGATGAGGAGTGAATCTGTGTTTGTGTAATAGCATGGGAAAGACCTGCTATTATTACTCCCATTCCACTACTATAACTATCAATACTATTACCACTACCAGTAGTAATGACTCTACTACTGCTACTACTGTTACTAACTGCTTATTGAGAAACAGGAGCCATCGCTTTTACAACTATTACTACTGGTAGTAGTACTACTAGTTGATACCATTTATTGAGAGCCAGGAACTCTCCTCTTTACAAGAATTAGGATCTCCATAGGCCTGATTGGAAAAAGAGACAGTCTCATGACCTGATCTGTCCATCACAAAAATCTGAATTTTGCTGGCCAATTTGTCGAACACATGTGAAGTCATTATGCAACTCTATCAATGGCCACATTGGGCAAAATTACTTTTAATTAGATGAGAAAATTCTAGTTGTATCATCAACATGGACAGGGAACAGGACAGAACAAAGTGAATTGGATCATCAGAAAGGTGTCTAGTCTCTAGGGCCCCTTGCAGTTGTTCAGCCATAACTCTGCAAACTTTCATTTGGAACCAATTGTTTAGCAGTTAATGAAGAACCTTGATGACTAACCCCTGTGAGTAGCTCAGTGACAAGCCCAGCTGCTCAAGAAGGGGATTTGATAGCTCCCTGGACAGCTCTGACTTAAAGGTTAATGCATTCAGGATCCAACTTTGAAATTACAGACATGTAACCATAATTTTCTCATTTTTAAATTTTGGAGTGTCACCAAAATATATGGAATACACTTGAAGATTCACCTGGGAAAGATTACTAGGGCTAAAATAAACAATAACAACAGAAAAAAAAATCACTAAAGCATAAACCCCGTGTGTTGAAAGGGATGGAATGTGAAGTCAGGAGAAAACACATCTGCTTTAGAATCCCACCTCTGTCACACACTTCCTGTGGGACCTTAGACAAGTCAATTAACCTCCTCCAAAACTTCATTCCATCATCTATAAAGATGGTAGTAATAATCATTCTCTTGTATGGTTGATTGCAAAAATGACTGAAATTTTCCATTTCTCCTTATATTAACCCCTTTTTTCCCTTTCAGTGTGACTTTACAGCACCTCCTACACCTTTGGAGTCTATCTTTATGCCTTTGAACCCAGAGTGGCCTTATGACTGGCTTTGGCCAATAGAATGTAGAAGAAAGATACTCTGTACCTGTTCTGAGCTGAAACCCTAAGAGGAACTGCATATTTCTGCCTATTCTTTTGGAACACTGCTGCCACTATAGGCACAAACATGGTTACCCGGCTACCCTGATATCAACACATGTGCCCCAGAAACCTCTGTTCGGTCAATAGTTGATAGCAGATAGCAAACTATTTGGCAGATATGAGTGAGACCACCTGCTTTTGTCATCTCTTGCTGCAAAAAACTCTAAAACTTAGTGACATAAAAAAAATTATGTCTCATATGCCTGTGTGTTCATTGGGTTCAGCTGGGTTTTCTTCTATTTTACTTGATGCTGTCTGGAACTGTAGTCATTTGGGAGCTCTGCTGGAATGGGAAACACCCTAAATGAGTCACTACTATGTCTGGAAGCCTCAGTAGGGAAGACTGAGATCCTGGGACAGATGGGTCTTTTCCCCCTTCCTTCCCCTCTCCTCTCCTCCTCTTGCCCCCTCTCCCCTCTTGTTTTTGCCCATGAGGCCAGCCCCTTCCTTCCTTCCTTCCTTCCTTCATTCCCTCCTTCTCCTCCCTCTTCCTTCTTCTCCTCCTTCTTCCTCTCCTTCCTTCTCCCCTTCTTCTCCTCCTCCTCCTTCTCCTTCACTTATCCTCCCCCCCTCCTCTTCCCCCTTCCCCTCCCCCTCCCTCTCCTTCTCCTCCTCCTCCTCCTCTTTCTCCTTCTTCCTCTTCTTCTTCTCCTTCTTCCTCTCCTCCTCCTCCTCCTTCTTCTTCTCCTCCTCCTCCTCCTCCTCCTCCTTCTTCTTCTTCTCCTTCTTCTTCTTCTTCCTCCTCCTCCTCCTCCTCCTCCTCCTCCTCCTCCTCCTCCTCCTC
>ML106591.1:17649-33232 GCA_003697995.1 Taxidea taxus jeffersonii | reverse complement strand
TTTTCGAAAGTGCTTTAATTGTAATAGCCTGTTTGTTGAGATTAAAAAGAACATCATTGATGTCATGGTGTGCTTTGCATTTTAAAATAGTAGCTAATGAATTACAAACATTCATTACTCCACAACCACTTGCTGAAATTTCTCAGGACCCCCAAATAGAGAATTATTTGTACTATATACTACCATTCAGACTCTTTCTGAGTTTATGTTGTTCCTCTTTTCTACTTCACAATTAATTTCCTTTTAAAGTAATACTCTGTTGACTCTGAATCTTTTGTTGTTATTTTTATCCTATGTCATAAATTTATGTGTAAATATCTTCAGCATTGTAAGGGACTTCCTGTTGGAAATACGGGAATTAGTGGGGGGAAGAGTGAAGAGAGAGAGAACAACTTTTGTTAAACCTGGGAAAAGTCAGAGTTTAACACAGGAAGAGAAGGGCAGGTTTCGTTGAATAAATTCATTGAGGAATATTTCTTTGACCTTTTAAAAGTCCAAGCTCAGTGGCACATAATATACATTTGATAATTCAGGCACTATCTTCACATATCATAAGGCAAAGTAATAGAGTATCATAGTTCTTTGGTTTGTTACATTTGAATGTTGACTTTAATTCCATTAATTTTCCTTTGTATTAAGTAATGAAAACTACCCACTGTTTTCTTTCTTTCTTTTTTTTTTTTTTTGTATGCCAGGTATGGGGTGTGTGTGGAAGGCTGGAGGGGAGGGAATGCTGTTCTATTTATGTAAAAATGAAAATTGTCAATTTTATTTTGGAGGCATTTTATTTAAAAAGTTCAGTTTCCTCTTACAAGTTTATAACTTATTAAGTATTTAAGAAGGGAGATGAAGCTTGTGACTCAAGTTTCATAACTAGATGTGACCATAAACAAATTGATTAAGTGATTCAAATAAGTACATTTAAATTGTAAATTTAATTTTCCTTCCCATAAACTGATATGAAGAAAAAGTATTGAATAAGATATCCTTAATAGCTAATATTTGTTTAGATTTTCCTTAAAATAAAGATTAACATAATTGATGAAAATGTAGACATTTCTGAGTGAAGATATAGACTAATGCAAATTGATTGTGTATACTTTTTATATATAGCTTATTTATGATAAACTATTATTTTTAACCTCAGGAATAATGTGTATTTCTTACCTGATTATATTTTCTCTTTTACTTTGGCCTCTAGAAGACTCAGAGCCAATCCAAATCTAATTATTGATCTTGTAAAGCTCTGTGGAATGTATGTGTGTGTGTATATTATGTTTCTCAGTGACTTTATTGTATTCTACTTATATTTTTTTGTCGAAATGTCTATTTTTTTATTGTGTGGGGAGACCATCACAATGAATAGGAGTAAGTGTTTAGAAATACAATCAAATCTGAAAATAGTTATTAAGCAAAGGCTGAGGACCCTAGCCAAACTTCGGCATGACTTCTGATCTAAAGATTCTTATAGTCTGGCAAGAATGAGAAGCCATCAACACGTAACAAATTAGCTAATAACGAATCAACATATATTTGCACATCTGTTGCATTAAATTAAAAACCCAGACCTTATCTTTAATGATGCTCAGCTTCCATTTTCTGGAAAAACACTATTAATAGTACCAACCGGTAAAGCAAAGTAACCAAATCTTTTCATTAGAAAGAATTCCCCTCTGGGTATACTAAACTCCAGTCTGAAGATGTGAGAATAAAAATAAGTGTTAGGAAGATCATTGTGATTCTTTGGTGGTGGAGATTTTCAGACATTTCTCTTCTCTTTCTCTCTTCCCCTCTTCTATCTTTAATTGGCTTTTCTGCTTGCTGCCTAATCAGCCAGTGGCTGGACCTGACTGACAGGTGTGGCAATTCTGATGGCAAGCTCACTCTACCAGGCTGTCGGCTTATGAAATTTCTGGATATGTAAATACAATATTTTTTCTAAGTACTGTACTTAAATACAGTAGTTAAATGTAAGCACCCACTGGTTGTTTCCCTTTGTACTTGAATCAACAACCATTTTAAGCTTTTAGAGGGGACCACCCACAACACTGTTCTTTTTGACTGTTGGAAAAACTCAGGGAGAGGGAAAAAAAAAAAGTAAAAACTTGAAAAAAAATTAGAACTAAATTATTGACCCAGGGTGACATGTTTATGGCTAAGGCCACAGACTCTGAATTAAACTTCCAAATCTGACCAGCTACCTCTGGGTATAAATCTGATTCTCATCTTCTCTGTCTCCCACATAGACACCATTTTCCCCCAGACATCCCAATTATGAGTAATGTTAAAAATAATTTAAAGTCTAAAACACAGATATGTTATGAACTGAAGCAAACTCTCAAATAGACAATGATAAATACTGATCATTTAAACATAGCCTTTTAAGAAGCACATTGGATACAATGAAAATCTGTGTATTGGTACATTTAGTGTGGTTCCAATTATGATATAAATAGTGCATAAAGCTTTAAAATTGTCATCAAATTAATGTTTCACAGACATGCAAATTAGCTACTGTCATCTACGGTGCATGCCATGTGATGATTCCTAATTGACAAGTGAACCTCAGAGGGTTATTTATAGATTACATTGCAACAAAGTGCTGGAGTAAATTCTCATTGTGCAGCCCAGTTCAAATTGATGTTTTATCTTTGATTCTCATCACTTTTTTTGTATCCCTTTTGATCTCTAAAGCCTCCCCGAAATAAGCTACCGAAGGTGCTAAATATGTAATTAATAATATTTGAGTAGAGAATTTGTCTTCAAATTATCCCTGAGAGATTTGGAGACCAGTTAAGTATTCCTCACGAGCTTGTTCAGGTATGAATAACTCTTGGGGCTATGAATTTAAACTCAGAGATTTGGTAACATTCATCCAAAAGCACATAGGATAAATGATCACATAGAAAAAAGTGAGGAAGAAACTTGAACGTTTATCAAGTGAATTAATTTTTAAGAATAGCTGCTTCTAAAGATTTTTTCTTGAAATCCCATTTTATTCCTATATTATTTCTAATGGCTATTGAAGTTTCTCTAGAAACAGTGAGAGAATTGTATTGTAACTGCAATTCTAATACTGTGGTATTAGGTCATAATTTGGCCTTTCCTTTCTTTATGCCATGTCTATATCTGCCTAATGGTAGAATAACCAAATAAAAAATGCAAGATAAATTCTTAATTTATTCTGCACATTTTGTTCAGTATGTATTTTGTACGTAGTATCAGGAAGCAAGAGATATGCTGTAAATTTCTGCCCAGAAAGATATAGCTTATTAAAGAATTTTCTAATTTATTAACCGTTTGATATTTTCTTCATGTTATACTCAACTTGAAATGTCCTATTTTCTCTACTAAATTGGCAAAATGCCTATCTTTGTCTAAAGACTTACTTAAGGGACGCCTGGGTGGCTCAGTTGGTTAAGCAGCTGCCTTTGGCTCAGGTCATGATCCCAGCATCCTGGGATCAAGTCCCACATCGGGCTCCTTGCTCGGCAGGGAGCCTCCTTCTCCCTCTGCCTCTGTCTGCCTGTGCTCTCTCTCTCTCTCTAACAAATAAATAAATAAAATCTTTAAAAAAAATAAAGACTTACTTAAAGATTTATTTATCTACGGGGAGAGGCTGCATGTGCAGGGCGTAAAGGGAGAGTAAAGGGAGGGTAAAGGAAGCGGGTAAAGGGAGAGAGAGAATCCCAAGCAGACTTCTCATTGAATGCAGAGCTGATGGGGGCTCGATCTCACAACCCTGAGATCATGACCTGAGCAGAAACCAAGAGTTTGGTGCCCAACTGACTGATCCATAGGTGCCTCTACAGATTTATTTAAAAGAAATTTTCTGTTTGAAGGAATCCTACAGTTGGATTTCAACCTGACTTTTTCAGTAAGAGTGCGTGCGTGTGTGTGTGTGCGTGCATGTATGTGTGTTACAGCAATATTGTAAGAATGAGAATGTTTAGAAAAATCTGAATGTAGTATTTATTGAAATTTTATTCAGAAGCTAAAGACAGAAAATAAATGTTGGATTCAAGCTACATGTGGAAGTAAATACTTTTCTTGTTTTGAACACTTTTAATTGACAAATGTACTAGTCATGCATAGCATGGTATAGGTATGGTCAAGGCAGCTTGATTTCTTGCTAATGAAGGGTTGTCAGGAAATTTACCCCTTAATTAGGTAAAATACACTTTCATTAATAAACATGGAATAAGGACTTTCTGTGTATAAGGTACATATGCATTAATGGTAAATGGTATCAGATTCTCTTATTGTGTTAGCTTATTCCATTCACTCTTCTAGAGGACTATATCATACTTTGTCTTCTTTCTTTAAACACTCAGTACCTCTGTCTACACCTTTACTCTCAGATGAAGGCCTTGCTTCCTATTCACTGATATAAGTGAAGCAATCAAAAAAGAATTTTTGCAGACACAAACTGCCAAATTTATCCACCTACCAGTATTTGTTCCCACATAATCTGCTTTCTTGCAGGTTCTTTCCTACATCACTGATAATATTTCAACTGTTAGACTTTAGTGGAATACAAGGTAGAAATATGTAAATGTAATTTGTTAGGGGATGAAAATATTCTGTTAGACCCCAAACTTACATTTTTTAGTTGTTTAGCATTGGGAAATAATCAGGGTTGTTGTCAAAGTTGAATATAAAGTATGTGACCCAGAATAGTGAAAAATTAGAAGCAATACACCTTTCCAAAGATAGACTAAAACAATAAAATATAGCACATTTTTATAATAGGATGTTAAGCATTATTTAAAACTAATCTTTTTCAAAAAATAATTATTGATAAGATAAAAGTAGGTGATATAGTATAAGAGAAAGCAATCTTAAACTGTACATAGTACATCATACAATTTTGTATATATACATAGAAAAGACCAGAGAAGTTAGTGAACCATGTTAAAAAGTTGTTCCAGTGGGCACTGAGATGAAATGTGTGCTGCATAGCAAATCCTTTGAATATATTAGCTTGAAAGAGAAAACTTCTTGATGGGAAGTTAGCATAGAAAACGTACAGTGAATAAACAATAGTAAAAGCCATTTCTACAATGTGATTCAATTGTTATTAAAACATCTGTCCTTACAACACATTCCCCTTGCCAGCCACATTCAATCCACCAAGACCTATAGACTTTACAGCTAAAATATGTCACAAATCCATTTAATTTTTACCATCTCTACTGCTATCCTTCCAGAGTGAGACCCCATAATGTCAGCCTGGGTCATTGCCTTAGCTTCTAGCAGGTTCTTCCCACGTTTGCTCTGGCAGAATTGATAACATGAGAGGCTATTTTGTATAGTGTTTGAAGCATGCACCCCATTATAAATGCCTGATTATAAATCCCACCACTGGTACTTACTGGCTGTGAGACCAGGGTGGGGTGGAGGGGGGCAAGTTACTTGACTTCTCTTTACTTCCATTTTCCCACTGATAAAAACTGGGAATATTAATACCTATCTTATAGGGTTATTAGGATTAAATGAGTGTCTGGCATAGTGAGTACTATTATGTATTACCTATTTGTGAAGACCTAAATTAGATTATACCTTTTCTTCCTTAAAACTATTCAAGGACTTATCATTACACTTTGAATTAAACCCTATGATTACCTGCATCAACATCAGCTCTTGACAATTTCTGTTTCCTCACTGTTTCCATGAAAACACCAAGTCCATTCTGTCAGAGAGCCTTTGCACATGCTGTTCCCTCTGCCTGGAGCATGCTCAGCTGACTCTCCCCATAGTTGCTTCTTGTACTACAGGTCTCAGCTTCTGCTGCCTCCTCTAAGAGCCCTTCCCTGACTTTTACTTATCTAAAAGACACTTCCTGCTATTCTTTTTTCAGTTCCTACAACTCACTGTTTCCATAACAGGCCTTCACAATTTTAGCTTTTTCTTTATTTGTTAACCCTTACCCTTCTACCTTCTATTTGACCACAAGAATTTAAATTCTCTGAACCAACATAATGTCTGTCATGGTTACATTTGTTTCCCCTAATATCTAGCAGAGGGTCTTGTGTGTAGTACGAGGCATGTGACTAAATATTGGATGGGTGGGTGGATGGATGGATGGATGGGTAGGTTGCTGAGATTCTAACTATTGTAATCAAGGGATTGCATTTCTAGAAGGGCTAACTTTGTATTCGCAAGGTCTATGTGTCACTAAGGAGAAACAAAAAGTTAAATTATTAACACATCATTTTGGCTCTGGTACATAGGGTCTTAAATATACTTGTCAGAACACAAGTGCATTTTGAAAGAAGGAGAGAGCTTGAGAGTGAAGAGGGGAGTGATGGGTGGACTGGGGGACTCTATACCTAAAGATGTTTAACTCCAGGGATGGCGTATGTGGAAACTGCATTGTTGGGATACAGGATGGGCTGGGGTGAGGTTTCAGAGAGTTGATAGTTTAGGCATTCAAGAGGAAGTATCAGATCAACATTTCACAAAGAATCAGGTTAAAAATACGACATAAAGCAACTCCCATAGCATATTACTTCTTAACCTTAGAGAATGTTGAATAGGGTTTTGTACATGCATTGCCCAAATAAGCAGATGAAAGTTTTTTTAAGAAGTCAAATTAGTTATTTGATGTCCTGACATAAAAACAAATCTTTTCTTCTTTGGATTTAGCTTGTTTTTAAAATGGAAGTTAGTGAAACCTGAGTACGTGTATATATGAGCGTGTGTCCATCTTTGCAAACATTTTTTTTTCTTTAGCAGGAAAACCCTGCATGTGAAAAATATGTTTTCATGTATTGCTTTTGATCATAAAATTGTAAAGGCATGGAGTTTTCTATCAAGTGATGTTTCCTTCCTTTTACCAGGAGGTGTCACTACAGCTCACTCAAACTTACTAGTGCGTTCTGTAGGGACAAAAGTAGTGCTAGCATTTTATCTGAATGTTAGTACCCACTCACCAGGTTCTCTCCTGAGTACTTAAAGGAAATCTGATGAAAAAAAAGCTTTCCCAGGTGCTTCACCTCCAAACCAATGTTGTTATCATGAATTAGCTGAAAACTTAAAGATTTCTTTACTATTTTGGAAACAAAGGGCATTTAAACATTTTTTTAAATTTATTTGAGAGAGAAAAAGGCAGTGGGGGGGGGGAGGAAGAAGGACAGACAGGGATGGGGAGGAGCCAAAGGGGAGGTAGAAGCAGACTCCCCACTGAGCAGGGAGCTCCACATAGGGCTCAGTCCCAGGACATGAGATCATGACCTGAGCCAAAGACAGACGCTTAACTGACTGAGCCACCCAGGTACCCCAAGAAGTAGCATTTTTACCTTCCTTTCAATGTTGAGTGAGGGCAATTGTGGAGTAACAACAATAAAGATCAAGATAAAGGAGGAGAGACAGATACAGAGAAACCTGAAAAGAAGAGTGAAACAAGCATTTCCAGTGATAACATACCACTTGGATCTCCCTAAAGCCACTCTTCTTCCCACTGTCTGACCTGGTGTAAATTGTCCTTCCTTGCCCCGTCTCTGCCCAGAGAAGTCCAGCTTGCTCTGGCAGAGCTGTTATAATTAAAACAGAATAACTCCCTGGTATTGAGCTAATACACTATCCAAGCTTTTTGACACATATCATTTGTACCTCCTCTGAAATACCATTTATAATACTATTATACAATAGGTGTCATTACAAAGAAGTTTCCAGGTCAGGAAAACAAAAATTGGAAAGATTGCATGATTTGTATTTGTAGATATGATTTGACCATAGGCTCATCAGATTTCAAAAACATGCCCTTCTTTTTTCCATGATGCCTCTGAAGAGTTCCTCCCACTGGATTCTTTCCTAACATCCCAGACTGATTTAGGGATCCCTTCTGCTTGTTCCACAACATCTGGTGCTCAACCCCTGTGAACACTCAGGATGACTGGACCACGGCCCTCTATTTTTTTTCTCCCTGTTCACACAGAGCATGGGTGTAATGTCTTTTCTCTAGAACAGAACAAGAGACACCCAGTGCTGCTGTTGATGATGAATGGGTGAACAGGGGAAAAGGTGCATCCAAAGATGGGGCTCCAAGATCAGTGAGGGGGTGGAGGAGGAAAGCATGGAAGGCAAGGACTGTCAGACTGCTGGCCTTCACCCACGGCAGTTGGCCTCACTTGCTCCACAAGCAAGTGAACAATAAAGAGGAAAGTCCCAACATTTTGGGGAGGAGGAAGAACAGAGTTAAGTGCTCAAGAAGGTGGGAATATTCAACACAGCCCACCCCTGGGAGTTCCTCCAAACTGGAGGAAAAAGACTAGTATCTGAGGAGCTGTGTTTTCTGCTGACCTCCAGGTGGCAGCATGGCCCAGCTGTCAGAGACCCACTCAGTTCATGGACACCCTTAATGCTACAGGACTCAGGATTGTTCTCAGGGCATTTAGTGCCCAGGGAATGATTAATGGTGCTGCCCGCTCACTGCACCCTGAGGGTAATTGAGCCTGCAATATTTTGGAGGCTGCAGAGAGACTTCCTAAGCGTCTGATAGGAGGGACTGAAACATTTTGGACATTATATCCCTTCAGAGACCTCCTTGAGGTCTTTTTGTTGTGCCCAGAATACAATATTTGGCAGAACGTTTTAAAGGAGAGAAAAAAAGACCATACCACCACCTCTAAAATATGGGAAACTGAACAGTCTTAATGCTTTCTCAGATGTTTGGTTTCCTGTGCATTCCATATGCTTTTTTTCTTTCTTTAGTTCTGAAATAATATTCCTTTCCACCTGACTTAAAGCAAATCCTCTGGAAGGTAGCTTATGTTAATTGACTGAGTATTTTGAAAGAGTGCAGGCAGAGCTATGTATAATGTCTCCATTTAAATAAGCTCTACGTCCTTTTACACTGTAGGTTGAGGTATTTAAAAGTAAGATGATTGGAAATTTCTAAAGTTGCATACAATTCAAGAGAATGTGAAACATGTTAGAATGAGTGACTAACTCAGGGATACAGCGTCCATTTATTCTAAATATACATGTAATATCAATTATAGAAGGCAACCAACAAAAGATCTTAAGCTTGTCGGGTCGGGTTTGTGTGACTGCTTCTTTTCATTAGAATTTTTAGTAACTGGGAAACATGCCAGGTTCTAAACACTAGAAAAACAGTATCTTGAATAGGATAGGATATACTAGGAGACCTTAGCACTGTTCAGGAAAAAAAAAATCACTTAACGATTCAGAAAATGTTTGTTCATCTATGCATTCAAATGGGGAATCTGAACCTCCACCTTTCTGTAGTTTGGATTTCCATTCCTCTGATGGTTGGATGTAGGCAGTGACTCATAGCTACTACAGGGAATTCTTTATTATCGCTTTGGTTTTCTTGAGAACAATTGTTCTTCCCCCAAACCTGTCAGGTTTTACTCTCCATCACAGGGGATTCTGTCATGGTAGACCATGATGATTTAAGATTGTATTCTGCATGGGAAGTTATCTTCTGGATATTTAGAGAGCCAGACATACGGGTTCTCCATGTGCTGACACTTTTAAGTTTTAGCAGGCAGAAAATTCTGCCTCTTTAATTTTTTTGGAATGGAGTAGAAAATCAGAAGGATGATGAGTGTGGCCCCTCAAATTCTAGTGTTAGGTTAGAGTGTAAATGTCATACAGATTGCTATACTGTCTTTCTTTGCTTTGTTATATTTACTTCAGAGGTTGACCTTGCAATAGTGTCCTTTTGTGATAAGGACTTAGGTTAGGGATTGAAAGTTGGGAGTGAGATTGGGGCATTAACTGAGATAGGTCCACAATGGTTATTCATATTCTCTGATTTAAGTCTAAAAATAACAGCAAAATTAGTAGGAAAAAAATTCCAGCATAGCCTAAAATCCTGCTTGATAATCCATGACTCACTGAAGACTACCAGTCTCTATTTCTTTGGCTGTTTTGGGCAGCTTATCAAAAATGTCTTGATTTGATCTCTTGATATAAAGATCTGATTTTCTAGCCTGCCTTTAATTAATATACTCTTTAATATAGAAATTGTAGTGTTCTAAGTATTATTTATATTTGCTATATTTTTTCAAGTTAGATTATAATTACTATCACTATTTTTTAAATATTTTTTTTAAATATTTTTATTTATTTATTTGACAGACAGAGATCACAAGTAGGCAGAGAGGCAGGCAGAGAGAGAGGAAGCAGGCTCCCTGCTGAGCAGAGAGCCAGATGTAGGGCTCAATCCCAGGACCCTGGGATCATGACCTGAGCCAAAGGCAGAGGCTTTTACCTACTGAGCCACCCAGGCGCCCCTACTATCACTATTTAATTCATACTTGTAAAGGAACAATTTTTGGATATATTTAAATCTTTGCCTTGCTGAGTCAAGAGTCCATTGCCTTGCAAAAGAACAGATGTGGTACTACATTAAACAAAGGGCACACTGATCAACTTTGCATTTCAAAGCTTAACTTCTTGACTTCTTTACTTTAGCACAATAATGTTCTTGAAAATCAGGTGTTGTTGAGGAAAAAGGATTGTCTAACTCTATTAGCTCTTAGTAAATTAAATCCATTAACTCCCAACAGATCAAGAAACAAGAATGGTAGACTAGATCAGCTCAGCGAGTTTTAGTGCATTCTGAGGGGTAGAGCGAACTCAAAATGAGACAGAGAAAATGGAAAACTGTTCCTTTGGCCCTAAGGAATTATGGCAGGAAAAACAGTTATGGAATTAGGGAATGAGGTGGTGGGTTTTTAAGATCCTGACCCTTGACTAGGAGAAATGGTTGTGCCTATAGACAGCAATGAAGGGCACCTGCAGGTTCTTCCAAAACACTAGGTGGGACATTCCAGTTTCAGTAGTCATGCATTATATTTAGCAGGTCAGTAATGTCATGCTTACATCGTTTATTTATAGTCAGTGTCCCTTCTGATATTTTTATCGAACAGGCATCTATTTTGATTGGTTCATGAATTTACTTCAGGTTACCCACATAGGGAGCAGACTGGTCCTCCCTCTCTATTTCTGGGACCTGAGAGCATCTGAAGTTGAAGAATCTGAAGCATGGATTGAGGCTCCTTCTATTAACTATCATAAACCCGTGGTCAGTCTAGGAATTATCTCAGGAAAGAAAGGGAGAAGAGGAAGAAATATGAAAGACAGAGCATGTATGATAAAAAAAGACTATATCCTCCAGAAAATGACTGTATAAATAGCTCTACAAGTGAGTTAACTTTGAATAGACCCAATACTTAAATTTAAGGAGACTGCTCAAGCTAGAACAAAATTAAAATATTGTGAATTAGTAAGTCCAAGTGGACAATTTAAAGAAGAATCATATGAAAAAATAAACTATATGTTCTTTTCACATCTCAGAATAGGATGAGTAAATCTCCTCTTACCTCCAACATATTCCTGCTGAGTCCTCTAGAGCAGCAACAACTTTGGAACCATGGCCCAAGCTGACTTCTGATTTCTTTGGTTTGTTCCTCTAGAAATGTATAGGGAGTCACACATTGCTTTGGAGAGCCATCTTCTTTTTTTAAAAGATTTTATTTATTTACTTGACAGAGATCACAAATAGGCAGAGAGAGAGAGGAGGAAGCAGGCTGTCCGCAGAGCAGAGAGCCCGATGTGGGGCTGGATCCCAGGACCCTGACCTGAGCCGACGGCAGCGGCTTTAACCCACTGAGCCACCCAGGTGCCCCGGAGAGCCTCCTTCTTTAAGTGTCTTGCTTACACTAAACTTTTTCAAGTCTAATTCAGAGGTGGTGCCTTCAACCCCTTTCCTTTCCTATGCTTCTTTCCTCCGACTGCATAAATCTGAGTGGATCTATTTTCAAAGCTAGTAACAAACCTGTTTCCTTGGATTTGTCTCTTAGCTCTATGATACTCTTTTTCCATTTAAAAATGTGGATCTCACTGTGGCGAAGGTTATGTTGTTCCCTGTAGATAGTGATTTCAGACAGGGAGGTAAGTGGGAACAACAGTACTTTGGAACCCATCTATTTCATCTCTGAAACTCCTACTTTGAAAGGCTCCCATGTTGCCTAATTCCAAGGTGAACCTAATGCTGTAGGTATATAAAGAAGGGACCTGGATTCGCACAGTTTGATGAGGTAATTTTTTCTTTCATTTGGGGGGAGGTGACAAGTGTTAATAAATTAATAAGCAAGAGAACCAATATTCAAACTTTCCCCCCCTAAATCTAGAGCCCAGATTTTAATTCTATGTGGCACTGGTACTTTTTTAAAAGTTGGTAGCAAATGATAATAAAAATATAGGGTAATAGGAGAGAGGGCTGCTGTATATGTCAATATGTTTTGTGCCTCTCTGAAACCTCTATGTGACAAGATTTTACTGGGTATAGTGTGAAGTCCCTTCCTGAGAAGGAACTTTCTCTAGAAGCATCACTCTGAAGACTACACAGGTAAAAGGGAGAGAGAAGAGAAGAACTCTAACCTCTTAGACATTTTCCCCTTATTGGATTTGCCTGTGTATCTAAGCATCTTTGGTAAGTAATTGGCCTCTGAGGCCATTGAAAGTTTCCATCTGCAAGTTCAGTTGTTTGTTTCTGTCTATTTCTAACCTTTCCACAAAAATCTTTGAGGTACTAAAGCTTTTAGAGTAGTTCAGTTAGCCTATTGAGTAATGAAGAGGTTTATATTAAGATGGGGAAGAAATTGGGATGCCTGGGTGGCTCAGTCTGTTAAGTGTTTGCCTTCAACTTGGGTCATGATCCCAAGGTCCTGGGATCGAGTCCTGCATCAGGTTCCTTGCTCAGTGGGGAGCCTGCCCCTTCCTCTGCCTCTGCCTGCTGCTCTCCTGCTTGAATTCTCTCTCTCTCTCTGACAAATAAATAAATAAAATATTTACATTTTTAAAAAAGATGGGGAAGAAATCTATAAAAACAGATTGTTTTAGCTGCTCTCATTACCAACCATGAATCACATCACCTGAAGAACTCCGCTGGTCCTGTGATTTAAAAGTAACCTCTAACAAGGTGTTTGCTGGACAGTCTTGGTGGGCAGATTCAGTTTTAAGGTAAACAAGGCAGAGCTTGAGTCAGTGACAACTCTGTACCTGAGGAAGAGTAGGTGTGAACGTGCCTCATTCAAAATGACAGAGAATGCCAGCATTCCTGTGTTACCTACAGAATGTTTTTGAATGAACGTGTAAATATCTAAGTGTGTGTGTGTGTGTGTGTGACATTTTAGCGATTCCTTCAAGAAAATGTTATTTCTATGTGAAAACCTAATTGCGAAAGAGTTAAAGATGTATTTCCCCCAACCTGATCCACCCTGTAAAACACTCCTTAAATATTCTTTTCCTAAAAACTTGTTAAACTAAAGTAGATATTTCTTCTCTCATGCCCTCACAGAAGGAAAGAGTAAGTTTGTTCTAGAGTATTTTCTTGTATGTGTAAGCTGAGATACCTAATAAAAGTAGTTGACATTTATTAAATGAATGCTATGTGCCTTGCACTCTGGTAGGTTAGATAGGTCCATACATTAACCTTATTTTCTACTCATTATGAAAGTTCATATTATTAATACTATTTGACAGATGAGAAAACTGAGTCATTGAGAGTTTTAAATTGTGTGCTGAACCTTCAGCTGGTTGGGGGTGAAACTGAGGCCAACCTCAGAGACCACGGTCTTCATCACCATGGTTTATTGCCTCCTGAGACAGGGCAGTGCTCAGTAAAGCAAGATCCCTCAAGGAAGGAGCATGCAGATTAGCTATGTACATAAGTTGCCATAGAATAAGGGGAAGACCAGTGGAATGAGTCAGAGGACCCAAATGTTTTCTTGTTTTTGTTTTTTAAGATTTATTTATTTGAGAAAGAGAGAGAGTGATTGAGCACATGAGCAGAGGGAGAAGGAGAGGGAAACTGAAGCAGACTCCACAATGAGCGTAGGGCTCAATATGGGGTTTGACATGGGGCTTGACATGGGGCTCCATCTCAGGACCCTGAGACCGTGACCATGAGGCAGTTGTTCAACCGACTGCGCCACCCAGGTACTCCCCAGAGGACCCAAGTTTTAATCCAGCTCCTCTGCTTCCTCACTGTGTGAAAATCTGATGTACTTACTCTGTTGGTTTGTTGGGAAGACGGACTGCATCTCTGAGAAGTGTCTTCAGGCTAAAGAAGGGCTGGGAAACAAAAACCAACCAACCAAATTTAAGTGATACTTGTTTGTGGGGAGAATTGGCAGTCCATCTCCAGTTGGGATATTATATTTAATAAAATTCAGGTAACTGTTAGAAATAAAATGTTTACTAAAAAGCAGAAAACATGCCTGGAGTAAATTCAAAGAACTGCTTTTAACTTAAAATTCTTAGCATCTCCGTCAGTGTTAACTATTGTTAACTATTTTATTCTAGTGAGTGGTTAAAATAAAGAAAATTTAATTACATACTATTCCCACCAGCTCAAAATTTCTAGAGTTGAGTCATCAAAAGTTTCAACCTGGTATTAGAATAAAATTCTACGTATTTCACCATTTTACTTGTGCTGACATTTTCAGGCTGAATTTAGAAAGCATGACAGCTTTTTTTTTTTTTTAAACTTGTTCTATAAACATCAAGGGAATACATCTTACGCATTTGTACATATAAAAAGATTTTTCCTATTGTTAACTTAAAATGCTGTCCCAAAGTTTCTTGGTTTCTATGCTTAACAAAATGATTCTTGATTGTGTTGAAAAAAATTGCCAGAAGAAAATGAAGACTTCATGGTTTCTTCTTTCACCAGAGCTATGTGTGATCTCTCTGAGTGTGCTTAAAGGGAGAGGGAGAAGGGAGGGAGGCTGTGAGTAGGGAGTATGCAAGCTGTACTTAAGTTAGTCTGTGTAGAAACAAGAGAAATCATCTTTTGCTTTGTCCTATCTGTTTAGTAGAAAGCTTATGTGATTTGCATTTTAGAATGCTCAATCCTTTTAATTTACTTCTAAATAATTTGTTTCTACATTATGCTGCTTTGTTTGTAGAGAACAATACTTACACAAGTGCTTTAGGAAGTAAAATGAACTAACACTGCACTCTTACAAAGAGAATTTCAAAATAAAAACCATTAAGGATGAATGGCATGTATTACAGAAATCTCTACCATATGTCTGAATAGATCTGTTGTACAAGCTTATTTATGAAATTCATAGGCACTAATTTATCTAAGAAAGAGTAATAATGCTTTCAACCCAAAGTAGGAAAAATGGAGTAAATAGAAAAGACACATTAATAATCTTTCCTGTGTCCCTGATTTTGGTCTTTTTTTTTTCCTTCTTTGGCCTATCCATTAAGAGTTACATGAGAAGGGTTAGTTTAATAAAATAGAAATTATTTAGGCTCACCAGAAGTTTGGCCACTCGAGTAGCTGGTTTAGAGAATGGAAGAATTTGGTCGAATTACATAATTTTTCTTGAATGAATGGGGTCATAAAGCAGATTCTGTAAAAATTAAAATAATATGGGTATCAATAAAAAAATTAAAATAGGGGTGCCTGGGTGGCTCAGTAGTTAAACGTTGATCTTTGGCTCAGGTCATGATCCCAGGGTCTTGGGATGGAGCTCTGCATCAGGTTCCCTGTTCAGCAGGGAGCTTGCTTCTCCCTCTCTTTCTGCCTGCC
>ML106591.1:0-12649 GCA_003697995.1 Taxidea taxus jeffersonii | reverse complement strand
ATCCATTAAGTGTTACTACAATTACTAGTCCTCCTCCTTGTCATTATCATTATCATAAGGAACTTTATGCTTAGAGTCTTAGAAAACTACAAATGAGGGGTTTGAGTTGACCTCTATTTAACCCCCCCAAGTAAATAAAACAAAGAGCTGCTTGTACCTGAGACCCTCTTAATCCCATCATATAGGAGACTAGGTGGTTTTAACTTGTGGTTCTGCAGAGGCTTGTGGGTTGTTTTGTATTTTCTGTGCTTGGCAGATGGGTGATAATCTAGCTACTGTACTCCCCACTACACTCTACTGCTATATGTTCTGTTGTTTCCTGTTTTTTCAGTTCAAAGATCTTAGGACCCATAGAACTTATACAGCATGGAAGAAACACTGAAAAATATTTTCAGTGTCATCAGTTGTTTATTTCTCATCATAGCCTTATGTGGGTCCCAAATAATATTAGTGTTCAATGATACTGAACCAATTAATCATCTTTCTCCTCATCACTGGGCAGAAGTTGATGTGGGGTATTTGGAAGAACTGTGGCATCAGATTCAAAATGGGTTCTCATTCCAGGGCTGTTCCTGAGCACCAAAGTGGTCTTGGGTATATGATGTAGTATTTCTGGGCTTGTTATTTTCGTTTGCAAATGAGATTGTGTTGATCTCTAGGGATGACTAAAGAGCATCCCTCTCTCCTCCCATGGTTTGACTCACTCTGTTGCTTGTCCAAATTTGAATACCAGTAAGGCAAGAATATCCAGTAATGTTTGGTCTAGTTCGCCCAGTTTGAGGATGCTGATCGGGCCATAGACCTAGCATGTGGATCTTTCCTTTTTATTCTTTTTCTGTTTGAGAAACTCACTGTCCTCTGTGGCTGCTGGGCCCACAACCATTCTGTTATTCCAACAGGTAGGGTTATCTAGTGTTTCCCAAAGTATCCTCTTTATGGAATGTTAATTCAATGAAATATGAGTAAGTACATGAAAAAATATTACCATGATAAAAAAGATTGGGAAATAATATGTAAAACAAATTTAAACTGGCTCATTTTTTGACCACTTAGAGTATAGAATATATAAATACACTGTGAATTATCAATAAGAAAATAGAGTACAAAATGTTTCCAAAATGTTTTGATCATGGAATCCTAACGTTTTGTGAAATGTCCCATGGGTAAGTGTTCCATGGATGTATAGTTGACCCTTGAACAATGTAAGTGTTAGGCTTACTGATCCTTCCCACAGTAAAAATCAGCGTATAACTTTTGACCCCCCCAAAACTTTACTAATAGTCTACTGTTGACTGGAAGTGTTACTGATTACATAAACACTCAATTAACACATTTTTGGTATATTATTATATGCTGTATTCTTACAATACAGTAAGCTAGACAGAAGAGTTATTGAGCAAATCATAGGGAAGAGAAAATACATAGACAGTGCTGTACTGTATTTATTGAAAAAAAATTGAGTTCAAACCTGTGTTTTTCAAAGGTCAACTGTACTTTTGCAAATACAAGAAGAGTATTTACCAGTTTTGGCTCCTAAATAACTGCTAAGAATGTAATAAGCTAGTTTTCTAAGGTTCTATGAGGAAAAGTAACTTACCTGAAGATACACTCACTGAAAATGGCAAATTTGAAAACTTTATATATTTACCTCCCCCTACACTATAACACATTCTATTCTTTCAGTTCAAATATCTCAGGAACAGTATACATTTTCTGAATATTTCATTTAAGAATGTATACAAATGTTGAATGTGAGGAAGAATCTTAAGTCTAAATTGTTTCTTGGTTCCTATTGCCTATCCAGGTCTGTTTTGCTGTTCCCCACCAATGTTCATATGCCAAACAAATAAGGGCTTAATTTTTTTTAGGATTTTATTTTTTTATTTGAGAGAGAGCGAGTAAAAGAGAGAGAAAGAGAGAGAGAGAGAGAGCATGAGTGAAGCAAGGTGGGGGAGAGGCAGAGGGAGAGGGAGAAGCAGACTCCCTGCTGAGCAGGGAGCCCAATGTGGGGGCTTGATCCCAGAACCCTGGGATCCTGACCTGAGCTGAAGGTAGACTGAGTCACCCTAGGCACTCCAGGACTTAACTTTCTGACACTCAGTTTCTAAAAAGCTTCCAATCCTGATACAGTCTTTTTGTATAAAAAAGGAAGAGATCATACCTAATTCATTGGGCCAAGGGAGTAATTGCCAAGGACCCATCAGGCCCTTAAAGTGGATTGGCTGGCAGTTTTTGTTCCAGTGTGGATGTTAGGTTTTTGTCCTGGATGAAAGAAAATGTACTACACTCTCTTTCTTTGAAAAAGGAGGATGGGGTAAAGAAGATGAGATAACATGTCTGCTTGTGATAAATGTCCCATTTCTGAAAAAGTGCTAGATCTTTTCCCTTATGACCTACCCTTTATTTTCAAACTTGAAAGAAATTTTGAATATAGTTAGCTTCTTAAATTCTATAACATTTTCTTAAAATAAAGGGAGATACTGATAGCTTTTATTACGTCAGACTTTAGTGGAACCGTGAATAGGTTAAAAAAAATAATTCTTCCAAGCCAGAATTTCTTCTTTCTACATTATTTCCATTTTAATCTGCATCCAGGGGATCACACAAAAGGAGGTGGAGTTTTGGAAATCATAATAAATAAATGGAGAATATTATGCGTCCTCCTTTTTTGGGAAGATATAAGCTGTGATTTTTTTTTTTTTTTTAAGGATGGGCACTTATGATCAGTTGGTATTTCTTTAGCCAAATTGTTATGTACCCAGACCAATATTACTCTATTATTTTAGAAGGCAGCTCTTAAAAATCTAACCGTTTGGCAATGTGAATTTTGCAGAGAAAGTGATAGACCAGTTACACTTTCATCAATAATATCAAAGGTCAGGATACCTGGGTGGCTCAGTTTGTTAAGCATCTGCCTTTAGCTCAGATCATGATCCCAGGGTCTTGGGATCTAACCCCATATCACATTCCATGCTCAGCAGGGAGCCTGTTTCTCCCTGTCCCTCTGCCTAAAGATCTACCTGCATGTGCTCTCTCCTTCTGTATCTCTTTCTCTGTCAAATAAATAAATAAAATGAAATAATTTTAAAAAAAATATGAAAAGTCATTTATAAAATAACATACACTCTGTGTGTGTGTGTGTGTGTGTGTGTGTGTGTGTTTAATAGAAATAGGAAAGCAAGAGGATTATAATGTCAATGCCCATATAACTCCTGGTGATAGTTTTCAAAAATAATACATATACATGATTAGAAAATTTAAATTTTACTTAAGTAAAAGTAAAATACAAATGTCACCCCATCCTCCAAAGAGGTAACTCTATAGGGGTAACTACTACTAAGAGATTTTTGTGTGTGATGCCTAATGATAATAATAATAACCTACCAGCATTCATCCATCACTCTCTCTCTTTCTTGTCTGTCAATTTGACAATCATTTAGATTTTCAGGTTGCTTAAAAAAAATCAAAGCACTGGTACACCTGACTGTTTTCACATAACTATATATCTTGGATCTTTTTTCATTCTAATAATTACAAACTTGGTTCATTCTCTTTATTTTTTTATTTTTAATTATTTATTTTATTAACATATAATATATTATTTGTTTCAGGGGTACAGGTCTGTGAATCACCAGATTTACATACTTCACAGCACTCACCATATCATATATCCTCCCCAATGTCCATAACCCAGCCACCCTCTCCCTACCCTCCCACCTCCAGCAACCCTCAGTTTGTTTTGTGAGATTGAGTCTCTCATGGTTTGTCTCCCTCCCTGATCCCATCTTGTTTCATTTTTGTCTCCCTTCTCCTCCCACAGCCCCCCACCCTGCCTCTCAAATTCCTGTGTAGCCATAAAAACAAAAAACAAAACAAAACAAAAAAACCAAAATCTTGCCACTTGCAAAGATGTGGATGGAACTAGAGGGTATTATGCTAAGTGAAATAAGTCAGTCAGAGAAAGACAGTTATCATATGATCTCTCTGATATGAGGAATTCATTCTCTTTAATAGCTACACAGTATTCTGCCACAAAATCTATGACAAATTAATTAATCAGTGGGGACAATTTTTAAAGTGATTTTATGCATCAAATAAGAGTATATTTTCCTCACTTTGTTTAGTTCATTAATAAGACAAAGTAGTATATTTCCAAGAATATATTTTTATTAAGATACATATTCATTTTTTAGATGTGTGATCCTAATTTGGCCATCTTTTGAAATATACATACTTAAGTATCCTTTAGCATTAATAGTAATTATAGGAAATTTGAAAGTCAGAATTGGTATTCTCCTTACATCATATTTATAGAAAATTTGGAATAGAAATTTTGTTTTTCTGTGGTGACCCTGAACCAAAGATAAAAACATTCAGCCAAATTTACTTAAAATCATAATTTATATTATAATCTGACCTAGTCAAGGAGATAAGATTAGGAAAGGGAGAAAAGGAAATAATTATTGAGTGAGTTTTATGTACCAAGGATTACGTTCAGTGTTAACACATACATTTTCTTAAATTAAGAGAGTATTGTTATTGATTATTTAATAATTAGCTTTCCTGAAGTTATTTCCAGCCAATGTGAGATGAGTATTGTGGACAGTCAAGGGTATCTATTATTTCCTTAAATGTACTTTCATCCATAACAGTTCTGACCCTATGACTGCTAATAAAAACAACTAGAGAGGAGATAATATTAAGAAGGCCAAGATGGACTGAGATCCTTTCTGATATCAACAGTAAGCTGTCAGGGCTAAAAAGATTCATGAAAATTAAGCCATTCACCCAAACCTACCAACCTAGCAAATTTTAATGTCAGCCTTGAAAATGATTATGAACACCACATACAAACTTAGGGGAGAAAATAGGACATATGCAAGGATAATTAAGAAATAGGCAAATTAGGGATGCCTAGGTGGCTCAGTTGCTTAAGCAGCTGCCTTTGGCTCAGGTCATGATCCCAGCGTCCTGGGATCAAGTCCCACATCGGGCTCCTTGCTCAGCAGTGAGCCTGTTTCTCCCTGCCTGCCACTCTGTCTGTGCTCGCTCCTGCTCTCTCTATCTGACAAATAAATAAATAAAATCTTAAAAAAAAAAGAAATAGGCAAATTAAAATTTAAATGAGGACTTTTAACCATGGCAATGCATTTCTCCCTTGACTGTTATTGGACATTATCTTTTCTTTCATCACTTTGGTGTGTGTACCTGGGAGAGGGCTGTGGGAAATTTCACTTAGGATGATAAGAAAGAGGTTAATCAGTCAGACCTCTCTGCTTCCCCCACTGCTGTTTTATCTCTGACAGTGACATCCTCACCTGTACTTAGTCGGTGGCTGATAATGAGTGTGATGTATTGAGTACAGCAAGGATTCAATAAATGATAGCTATTAATGATGGTCACCATTACTACAATTTCAGTTTTGGCAATTCATTCATTTCTAGATTCCCTTAATAATGAAACTATCAGTCGTTCATTTTCCATAATTCTGTTTCCTTTTAAGTCTATACCATCTTTCAAAAGAACATACTTTGCATGTTTGCCGCTGGATACATCAGGTAGCATTTCCTCTCGTTTTACATGCCTTAATGACATTCTTTAATCTCCTTTAGACTGACCATGTGAATACCAGCCATGACTATATTGTGTCAAGGAGTAGTGGAAAGAGTATGGCATGAGATGTCACACAGATGTGGATTCAGATATTTTTCAAGCTTCTGCTGTTAGGTCAATAGCAATTTTGGGGCTGTGAGTAGTAAATGAAGTGACATATGGAAAGCACATAACAAAGTGCTTGGCAGATAGTAGGCAGTGAAAAAATATTATTTTTCTGTTCTAGCATCACTCCTATTTTTTTTTTTTTTACATTTTCCCCTCCCCTCTTTTTGGCACCCAGCATAAGGGATCCTCTGGTTCCAGAGCAGTACTGTACAGTAGAACTTTCTGCAGTGATGGAAATGTTCTATCTGTGTGGTAGGCACTAGCCACATGTAACTATTTACATTTAAATTTAATTAAAATTATATTAAAATTTCAATTCCTCATATGTACTAACCACATTTCAAATGTTCAATAGCCACTGCTAGTGACTATACATATTGGACAGCACAAATACAGAACATTTTTCTTAAAGTTCAGGTGGACAGCATCTCAAACTATAGGCTATGAATGGGGCTAGTGTGGCTGCAGAACTGAACTTTTGTTGTTGGTATATTTTAATTCATTTTCAGTTATATGTAAATAGTCACATCTGGCAACTGGCTGACTTGTTGAACAGAACAGTTCTAGAGTATCACAAGCGCTATTTGACAGCTTGGCAGATTGGCATTTTGAGATTTTCATCTGATGCCACTTGTTTTGAGGAGTGGGTAGATTAATCTGTTAACTACAAGTGTTGTAATGTGTTTTTGGTTTTCTTTTTCTATTGTGATTAGGCATACATACCTCTGCCCACATCTGATATTCTCCCATGGTTATCTGTTCCTAATTTTTTTTAATTCAAAAACTCATATATCTGATTGGATTTTACTGAGCTCACTTAATTTTAAATCTAGCTACAAAATCAATAAAGGGTTTCTTGTGGTATGCCTAACATTGTTTGGTGAGTGACAAGCTTTAGAGAAAGTATGTGAGAAAATGACAGTCTGTAGCAGGTTTTAACCACAGAGACAGAACACACTGATAAGCTGTGATCATTTCTGTAGTATGTGGTTAGTAATTTATTAATAAAATGTCAGCATTTGCAAATTATTCCCCTTTTTGTTTTAAGAAATTAGAATATCTTATTCATTTACATTCTGTTGTGCTCTCTTGAGTGGGAAAGCAAGGTGGTGTAGAGTTACGTCTGGCATGCTGGTGGTTCTGGCATACTTGGGTTTACTTATGAGATTGGGTCATTGATCAGAATGTCATCCATATGTGTCACCATGGAGAAAACTGTTCAAATCCCCATAAGCAATATGATGTCAAGCAATACATTAAACTGATGCCTGGTTATGGGGAGTAATCCTTTCTCTCTCATTGCCTGATCTTGTTATATCTATCCATGTGTACATGTACATGTATATGTATATCTATATCTATATATGTGGTGGCAGTCATTTAGTAATTAGACTATTTTAAATGAAAAAAAGTCTGACTTGAATGTGTTGTTGAGGTGAAATAGGGTCAAGGATTCATCTTGTTGACAGAGAGAAGGAAAAGGTGATGCAGTGGAAGAGTATTAGGGGGATTAGGACAAAGTTGAAAAGCGGTGTCTGGAAGGCTTCACAAGCAGAGAGGTTTAAACATTTAGTGGAAAAGGTCACATGAAGACATGTCTGAAGGTCAGGAAGTAATATAATATTGCTAGCAGCATGCAGAATGATTATTTAACTGAGTTCTTGAATGTGTTCAGGTTTTTGTTTGTAGACTCTGAAGACACTTGTGTTTAGAATATACATAATGAGGGAATTTGGCATCTGTTCTTGTCTGTTTCCTTTATTTTACTTATGGGCAGAACAAAATTGTTATAGAAGAGATGACATGTCAGAAACTCCCATCGGACTCTGTAATCTTCCAGCCCAGTTACAATAAATGACCATCTACAATGAAGTTGCATCCTGAGGAAAACTGTGATCCCTTCTAATTCATTTTGTTATTAAGGTAAACTGCATCAGAAGATTGATATTTCCCACTTTTCTCAGGATTGAGTCTGGGTTCATTCTAGAAAACGCAGATGGGCACAAAGACTGCATCAGACCCTCTGATTGCTGGAGGAAGAGAGAAGTTTGGCTGATGTAGTATCATATGCTCACTTAGTTTTTCTTTTTTTGCTGACAGTTACGTGGATTTAAAAGTCCATTAGGGAAGAGTGTGTTCTGTCTCTAAGTGGTGGAAGCACATAACCCAATGACTGTTCTATAAAGAGACCTAAGCTTCATTGTAGACAGGAATAGGTTTTCTTTTTTTTTTTTCAAGGTTTTTATTTATTTATTTGAAAGAGAGACAGTGAGAGAGAACATGAGAGGGGAGAGGGTTAGAGGGAGAAGCAGACTCCCCATGGAGCTGGGAGCCCGATGTGGGACTCGATCCTGGGACTCCGGGATCATGACCTGAGCCGAAGGCAGTTGCTTAATCAACTGTGCCACTGAGGCATCCCAGGAATAGGTTTTCATTTATTTGGAGGCTAATTATAAATTGGAGTGATGTTCCTTTTGATGGACAATTCAATTGCATTTAAATTCAAATTAACACCTGCTGTTTATACTTTATATTGTGTAATCTACCTGAATCTAGACAGAAGCTATTAAAGATCTGTGGCTAGAGAATCTTTGTTCTCTCAGGAGTTTAAAGAAAAAAATGAGCATTTTCTAAACCCTAGTTATTGGAACCAGATTGTAGTTGCCTTGAAAATCAATGATGCTTTCTTTTGTCCACAAATGTATTAAAGGGGGTTGGGCAAATAAGCACAAACACATTTGCTACAAGGGAGACTGTTAAGAATGTTTGGCACCTTTCAAATAATATGTGTTTTGAATGAATAATGCTGTATATTATGCTACTTATGTATTTTTTGTTCAGACATTGTCTTATTTAATAATTTAGTTCATGTACATTCATAAGTACATTTCAATTCATAGATACATTAATTCTATTCATACGTTTATTCATTTATAGCTGTATGTCATATATGTGAATGAACCATATACTCACAAATGGTAATACTTATCAAAAGGTACAAAGATATAGATAGATATACATGTATGTACATAATAAATCGGTATCTCAAAATTTAAAACCTGGAAATAATTGGCTATAGCTCAGAGCTTTGGGTATTTGGCTTTTCTTTCAACAACTCTTGTTCGTTACATACCACATGATAATATTATAGATCACATAGAAGCAGAATATTTACATGTTGCCAAATGCTTGAAGAATGTGCTTTTCACCTAAGAAGCACGTAAAGCACAATGACAGAGGGGTAGAGAATCAATGCTCCTATAGAACTGTGAGCAAAGACCTATATAGTCCACTTATAAGTGTTATTTTTAAAATTATAGAGTCATAGAATTGGCATTTCCCTCAAACATAATTAGATAATTTGTGAAATGACAGGAAGTTCTTTTCTCATGACACTCAGAACTAAAATTAGTCCTGATGTCTAATTTACAACACTGCAGAGGTAACTGATAATGTTGAATGGTCATTTTTTTAATCTTTTAGAAATAGTGTGAGGGTGATTTACCTTACTATTTGAAAAGATTTTAATGTGGAATTAAAATTATTTAAAAATACAACAGATTTTGCCTAAGCTTCAATAGGACTTCAAGGTTTCAAATTATGTATTTACCAATTGTTTGTTTGACAGACTGTGGTTTCGAAGTTGTAAAATATGTAATCAATGAGAATAATTAATAATCTTGAGCTGAGATGAGTAAATGTGAACCTTTATAAGGTTCTCAGGAGGAACACAGAGTTCAGAGGTTCAGTGTTCCAAATCCCTTGAATCCCCCTTGCGCAGCATCTCTTCTTCTCTTTAAATGTTAAAAGCTGCCTCATGCTCCTGGGCAATCCATCTCCCCAGAATCCTTCCTGGTTAACAAAGATCAACAATGACTCAAGCCCTACCTTTACATTTTTCTTCTATAGATGCCCAGAATGATCCATAAAAGTTAGAATGAAGAGGGGAAGGCAAGGTTGGGGAATTGCCAAATTGCCAGAAGAAACTGGCTGGAGTATGGGACATGCTGAGCCACCTTGCGGAGTGAGCATGAATGTGGCAGTAACCATGATTTCATGCACTGCTCTCAGTCTTGTAGGGTTGGAAAGTGATTTCTTACCTGAAACTTATAGAACATTGTATGTTAACTATACTGGAATTACTAAAAAATAAGAAAAAAATATGGGATCTAAGGGAGAACTCACAATAACAAAGATTAAAAAAAGCTAATACACACAAATGGACATAATCCAGTATATTTAAAACTAGATTGCCAAAGTATTACTTCATTAGAGGAAATAGAACTCTTATGTATACCAGAATATTCCTAATAGCGAAACCAGAACATATCCTCTTGCAAGACAATTTAAGAGAAACTCATATCATAATCAGAAAATTGCTTAAGAAGATGAAATTGAAGTTGAAGAGGTGGCTGATTACAAAGAAAAAAATATGCAAGAGTCATGAAAAACAAAGAGCCAGTTTGTTAATTTTCAAAGAACTTGTACAAATCAATAAGAAAGAAAAACAAATGTCAATTTAAAAAATGAGCAAAAAGACAGATACCTAACAAGTGAAAACGATTCACAGAAAAGTGAGTACAGATAACCAGGAAACATATAAAGATGATGAATATCATACATAATTAAATGAAAGTCAAAATAAGATGCAAGTTTTATATTGAGTTTGGCAAAAAGGTAATCCAGTAATATGTAGCATTGGTGAGGATGTGAAGAAAGAAGCTATCCCAAACAAAATAAGTGGAACTAGAAATGGGTGCAATGTTTTTGAAAGGAAATTTGGGATCGTTAATCAAAAATTGTAATTCGTAAGACCTTTGACCCAGTATCCTCACAGTTCCAGAGTTACCCTAATAATATGCTTGCATAAGTATGCTAGAATATCGGAATGGGATGTACATTGCAATGGCAAACAACTGAAACACAATATTCTCCATCAACAGCAACTGCCAATAAATTAATGTTTTGCACAGAATATTCTGCATCTGTGAAAAGAATGAGTTTCATCTACTGATGATGATGTAGAGAGAACTTTAAGATGTATCCTTAGGTAATATACACAGCATACAGTGTAAGTTCTCCTTTGTATATGTGCAATTGTCATATGATTTACTGAAAGAACACAGAACTTTCGGTGATGGGAGATATATAACTTTCATTTTATACCTTCCTGTACTATTGAAAAATTTTATATCATTTGTCTGGATTTCATTTAATTACATATATTTAGATACACTCTGTGTATATACATGTGCATATATATAGACACACCCTTCTATAAAGGACTCTTTAGCCACTAACTGGAAAGGATATTCCACATATGAAGACACCAACTGAATCTATTAGCTGAAGTTTGTGTGTATATGTTTTTTTTTAAGATTTTATTTATTTATTTGAGAGAGAGAGAGGGAGAGGGCACAAGCAGAGGGAGTGGCAAAGGGAAAGGAAGAAGCAGACTCCTCTGAGCTGGGACCCCGATACAGAGCTCAGTCCCAGCACGTTGGGGTCATGGCCTGAGCAGAAGGCAGATGCTTAATGACTGAGTTTTGCCCCTGAAGTTTTGTTTTCTGATCACCTCTTAATTGGTCACTGACTTTACTACATTCAAAATGCTCTTCTTTCATTAGTTGCTTATTATGTGACTTTGGATAAATTACTTAACCTTTCTGAGCTTCTAGTTGTTGTTTTTATTGCTGTTTACTTATGTTTATTGGAGAAATGCCTATGTCAGGAGATGTTTTAAGGATAAATAATAAAACTGCTATCACATAGCTCAATGCCTGGAACCTAAAGGATGCACCATAAATGTTAGTTTTGTTTTTTTTTCTTTCACCCAATGCTTTGGTGTTTTTCCCTCCATATTTCCCTTCTCTTCTTCATTACAACTTTCTATTCTACCACATGAGACTTTGTTCCTAGCACTCAGAGTGAAAGTACTTTACTCAACTTATTATGGGTTAAGTATACTCTTCTGAGGTGGCTTGAGAATCTATCCACCATCTAATAAATTGTTGCCAGAAAGTGACTCACAGATTTAGTTTTGGATGCAGTCCTTTGAAAACTGGAAGGTGTCTGGACTGTGACTAACAGCATCACACAAAGATGCATTCTTTCTCCATTTTGCATATTATCTACAACTCAGTTATGCTTTTCACTGCCTCCAAAGAGTGTGATTGAGCTCTTGATAAAAACACTTTCAATTTGAACACTGTGATAGCCAAAATGAAGTATTCATGGAGGTTATGCTTTGCCTTCAACATAGGGAACCAACAATGAAAATATGTTGAGCATTTGGTATATGCCAGACATTTTGTCTATTATTTGATATGTACTATCTTATTTAATCTTTAGAGTAACCCTCTGAGGCAAATGGTGCTCTCCTAAAACATGAAATAGACTCAGAGAGGTAAGCAACATGGACAAGGCCATGTAGGTTTTAAGGGACAAAACTGAAGTTTAAAATCAGGTCCATCTGGTGCCAAAGCCCATGCTTTTTACTAGTGTTGCTAACTGATTGAAGTGTGCACTCCAAAGCTTTGTACTTCTTCCTTCCATAGCTGTTCTTTATTATTTTTTTTTCCCGTCAGCATTGGCACTACAACATTTAATCCATTCATAGTCCTCCTGTACAGCCTTAAATTTGCTGTTTAAAGAAAGCTTTTCTGACCTTGGTACAGCAATTTTTCAATGACTATCTTATAGAAGAATACTTTTTTGTTAGCAGGAGTCCTTATTGTTTGTATGGTTGCCCATGTACTTGCTAAAAGCACTTGGAGTGGATTTCCTAGAAGTGTACCATGTCAGGATGCTCACCACTCAGTTGCCGGAGGTGGGCTATGATCCTGAAACTCCTGCGCATACACAAAACACATCCACTAAGATTCCCTGAGGAAGTTGGAGGCTGCCAGGTCATAAGCACTGTTGCTCC
>ML106590.1:13860-34868 GCA_003697995.1 Taxidea taxus jeffersonii | reverse complement strand
TGCTGCTGCTGCTGCTGTTACTGATGTGATGACAGTGATGGTGACAACAATGATGATGGTGGTGGTGGTAGTGGTGGTAGAGGCTTATATTTATTGATCCCTTATGGTGTCTCAAGTCATAGGCTAGGCACTGACTATTCATTATCTCATTCAGGCTTTAGCACCATTATATGGGGTACATTATATGCTGCGATTCTCTCATTTTACAGATGAAAAAACTGAGGCTTAGAGACATTAAAGAATTTGCCCCAGGATAATACATCTTAAATTTCACTGTATGTTAGGATCACCTGGAAATAATTTTAAAATCTTGACCCATGGGTTAAAATAAATTTTCCAATATTGCCCAGCTGGTGAGTGGCAGAGCCAGGGTTCACCACGAGGCCATGGGGCCCCAGAGTCCTGCTCCTGCTTACCTCATTGTGCACTTTCCCTTGACAGTCTGACAGTGCACTGGGAAATTATCCTGGTCCTCGTCCCTGCCCTCATGGGTGCTGTTTTCGGTAAGAAAAAGCAATGGTCCAAAACACAGTGCTTTCGAGTAGCAGATCGATTGGGAAGTGTGCCTAAACCAGTCCGAGTCTCATCCGCCAGGATCATTTCAGCTTCATTCACAATATTCTGTTCTGTTGAGAATATGCTTGCGGTTATTTTTGCCTGAAGGTAAAAAATTCCGATGAATTATTAGCTGCTTTTTAAGTGTCTGTGGTAGTTAGAACCCTGAGTCCCTAGAGATGGTGATCGAAGTCCATGATGTGTGGGGAGACATCCAGGTTTCCAAATCAGTGAGTCAGAGCTTTCCTGATAAAAAGAGAAGTTCACTGTGAACTCCCAAAACACCTGTATCCCCAGGTTTCAGGTAAGAAATGAAAGCTCTTAAGAAATGCTGGCAGTGCTCACCCATGGTTTTAATCCAGAGGCTGGGATTATCTCAAATAAGACCATACTAGTTAATTAAGGCTTTGCCTCTCTGGGATTAATTATATTTTTATATCCTTAATTTAATTTTCAAACTAATATTTTCTGTAACAGTGGAATCTGAAGATCCACATGTGTGAACTCCTTCCAGGCCAGCTCCTACTTTCTCATTTAATCCCCGTACAACACCAACAGATGGGTAATAGTGTCCCCATTTTGCAGATGAAGAAACTAAAGCTAAGAGAAGTTCAATAATTTTTTCAAGGTTAACACTGCATCATTTTCTCCCGGTTGAGTCATTGTTATATGGAAGGAAAAAAGAAAGCCTCCCTAAGTTTTCCCTAAAATGAATTTCTGGCCTGGGAAATCAGGTCCCGCCACTTTCACACTTGACCTCAATTTGCACCCACTTCTGTGTCATTAAGTAGATGACTGTATCTCCTGGCTGAAGAGATGAGGAGGCCAATATTCAGGATGGATAACCTTCCCCAGCTCTATGAACATCCCACAAAGGGGTCAAAGAGTTTTCACACTTGGCTTTAATTTCTCCCCACACGTTTTTGTTGGAGATAAAGATAACCATGTTTTTCCTCTCCCCATCTATGCTCTGCTTTCTTTTCGCCTTTAGAATTCAGAGTGGATGCCTTCATCACTTGGCTAAATAAAACTGAATGGTTGAAATTTCTAAGCTCCGCAGTTAGAAGCTATTGTAAGCATCCCAAAAATTGTCAGCAGGAGGGCAGGGAGGAGCATTAAGTCTAGAAATAGAACTCAGAATTCTTTGTCTTCGTTGATGTGGGTACTTGGGGAGACACCAAAGTAGTAGGAACATGATTCCTACAAATGGACCCAGGCATCAGCTCATGGATGTCCGTGCCTGTTGATGCAAAAATGCAACTATAAGTGTGCCAAGGGATTATCCCCTTCTCCTTCCCCCCAAAATATTTTTATTAGGTGAAAGAAAACAGAAGGAAGTACACTAACTAAATTTGGAACTCGGGGCTTGGAGATAGATGAGTCGACCTAGGCTTTTTTAATGGAAGAGGCTTGTTGAGATCAGTGCCTGCCATCCAGTGTTTGAGACCCATGCCTCCAGTTGCACAAAAGAGTAAATCATCCCCAGCCTCAGAGTTTAAATCATTCTCTTCTCAGAGGAAGAAGAGAGGCAGAACATGAAAATTAGCAAAGATGTTTTCTCTGGATGATGCAAGAAAAGCCACAGGGGGATTTGTTATGAGTTCAAGTAATAAATCCTGCCCTAAGTTTCTCAGCTACGCTGTATGGACTTTTTTTTTTTTTTTTTTTAAGAGAAAAACAAAAATATTTTTATTTTTAAGAAACATTTTTTTTTACTTTATTTAAGCTTTATTTAAACATATGATGTAACCCCACCACCCTCACCCAACCCCTCTTCCCCCCACCCCCCTCAGTTTGTTTTATGACATTAAGAATGAAGGGTGGACGGAGTCTGGCAATGGCAAGCGACAGCCCATTCTTCGGTGATACGTTACTGCCACCTGGTGGCCGCATACCTGCATTGAAGGGGGTTAAGAAGTAAGGAAGAAAAAAGTTTTTTTGATTCATTACCACCATCACCACAAGCCCCTACTGCCCCACAAATAACAAGACTAAGATCAGAAGACATTTGGTAATCTGGTTTGTGTCATAAGAAGTTAGATGGAAGAAACGGCTGTGTTAAAATGGAGCCAGACTGTGAGAAAGACTGATGCTAGAAAAGGGGTTTTGCCCTTCATCCTAAGGGCACATTTGAGCAGGGGTCGTTGAGATGAAATCAGAGCTTTAGGAAGATGAGTCTCATGTCCGTGTCCAGGAAGAGGAGCGTGAAGGCAGGCAGACTGGCCAAGAGGCTACTGCAGTATTCCAAGTGCGAGATGCTCAAGGTAGTGGGATAGAGGTGGTTGGAACAGTTCTCAAAAATCAAATAAACTTACCGTGTGCCCAGTCCTGCACTAAGCCTCGAGTAACACACAGCTGGGAGTGCGACGGGTCCCATCTCTCAGGAAGCTCCCAGAGGAAGTGTGTTGATCCAAAGTTTCACCCTCATGTAGATCGACCCTATGGTCTCCGCTGGTGGCTCCATGGCCCCAGACCCCAGTTCTCTCCTTTGAAGCAAGGAGGGTCCCACTCGGGGAAGGAACCCTTTGGCTCACACACTATGATGTGAGTTTACCTAGGGCAGATATTTCCAAGGGTAAATGATAGGAAGGGGGCTGCCTATGTGCAGGGCATGATGCAGCTGAGTGAGTTCAAATTTGGGTATTGTTTTTTTTTTTTTTTAATGTTAAGGTCCAAGACAAGCTATGGGGGATTTGATATATGGAGAAGGCAGTAGGGAATAGATCATTTGCAAATAATCAGGAAAGTAATAGACATCGGTGTGTGGACACCATAATGGCAGCTAGGCGTGCAAAAACAGGGAACAAGGACATTGTCTTCTGGCTTGGAGGAGCAGCCAAGAGTCGGAAAAGGGTGCAGCACATCTGTGCAAAACCTTCAGTTGACGTGCAACCTCTAGAGTCCCAGACTCCTGGTCTGCTCTTTCCTAGCTGTGTGTCCTGGAACAAATTATTTAACATCCCTGAGCTCACATCTCCTTGTGCGTGAAGAGGGTGGGATATCAGTGCCCTCCCTGAGACCTGCGATGACTATTCCACGGGTCGCCCTGAAAGAGTGCCTGGCTTCTGGTAAACGTTCATTAACTATTGATCAGTATTGTCATTCTCTTCCTCCTCTTCCTCATCATTATTTGTAAAAAGGCTAAGTTTTTCCGGGGAAAAGTGATCGAGCAAAGAATAAGGAGATAGACCAATTCCTGAATGATGGGCCAGATGGGAAAGGTGAACTTAAGGAAGCAGGAGGGGGGAGGGAACAGAGGAGAGGGTTCTCGGGAGGAAGGGGGTGAATTGGTGCAGTGCTCCTGAGACAGCAAAGACCTGAAGGAGAGCCCAAGGATGGCCACGGGACTTGGTAACTTGTAGACCATCAGTGCTGGCAAAGCACTGATGTAGAGACAGATGATTACAGAAGGAGTGCAGGCTGGAGACCCCCAGCACTGGGCACTGATTCACAGCTGGTACACAGGAGGGGGAAGGGGGTTTCACTTCAGAGTGTCAAGAAGAGAGCTTGAGTGCAAAGTGTGTGTGCTCTGCAGGCTTCAGCTTCCAAGTTCACCTGCATTTCACGTTACTTATGTGTCTTGGGTCAAAATGATCCAGCCCTGACGCAGTTCATGTCTGCAGTGATCTATACTGATCTACGAGCTGGCATCCCAGTTAGAATGTCAAGCCATCAGGGATAGGTGCCCTAGATGTTTCTTTGAGACATGAGATGAGAGGATGGTCAATAAACGTAAGTGCTGAGGATAATGGTAAAGACCTGACGGCAGCAGCAGAAAACCACCAACAGACAGGAATCATGAAGTCCCCGCCCACTGGGAAAGGAGACCCACCTGTCCTGCCTGTGCACGTCTGTTGCATCCCTCCAGCCCAGGCACAGCTGGGATACAGAGGCAGAACAGGCTGACTGTTTGGGAAGGTGCTTGCTCTGTAAATGTCATTCTGTGTATAAAACAAAACAAAAACCAGGGTTGTTTTTCTTTAAGATTTTATTTATTTGAGAGAGAGAGAGAGAGAGCCTGAGTAGGCAGGAGGAAGAGAGGGAAGGAGAGAAGATTCCCCACTGAGCAGGGAACCAGATGCAGTGCTCAATCCCAGGGCCCCCAGATCATGACCTGAGCCAAAGGCAGATGCTTCACCAACTGAACCACTCAGGTGCTCCCCCATCCTAGAAAACAGTTCTAAGAGGGAATTTTGATTCATGGCAATCAATGCCTACTTTAAGAAGCAAGAAAGATCCCAAACAATCTAACTCTAGACATTAAGGAACTAGAAAAAGAACAAAGTGAATCCAAAGTTAGCAGAAAAAAGAAACAATATAGATTAAAGCAGAAATAAAGGAAACAGAGAACAGAAAAGTTAAGCAAACTAAGAGTTGTTTCTTTGAAAAGATAAACAAATTTGACTCACCGTTAGCTAAACTAACCAAGGAGAGAAAGGAGAGAACCCACATCAACAAAATTGTAAATGAAAAGGGAGATGTTCCATCTGATACCATAGAAATTCAAAATCAGGAAGAAATCCAAAATCTAAATGGGCCCATTACTGGTAAGGAGATTAACTCGGTAATGAAGAATCTCCCAAAGAAGAAAAGTATACGACCAAATGGCTTCACTGGTGAATTTTAACAAACATTTAAAGAAGAGTTAATGCTAATTCTTCTCAATCTCTAACCAAAAAGGAAGGAAAAAGGGAGGGAGGGAAGGAAGGAAGGAGGAAAAACAAAAACAAAGAAAGGAACACTCCCAAACTCATTTTAGAAGGCCAGCATCATCCTGATACCAAAATCAGAAAAGGACACTACTAGAAAAGAAAACTACAGGCCAATATTCCTGATGAATATGTATGTAAAACTTCTCAGTAAAATATTGGCAAACTGAATGCAGCAGCACATTAAAAGGATCACCATGATCAAGTGGGATTTATCTTTGGGATGTAAGGATGGTTTAACATATGCAAATCAATCAATGTAATACATCCCATTAATGGAATGAAAGAAAAGAATTGTGGGGTCATTTCAAGAAATGTGGAAAAGGCATCTGACAAAATTCAACATTCATTCGTGATAAAAGCTATTAACAAATTGGGCATAGAAAGAACATATCTCAACATAATAAAGTCATATGTGCATACCAATGGTAATAACATGCTCCATAGTAAAAGGATGAAAGCTTTCCAAGATTAGGAACAAGACAAAGGAGCCCACTCTCTCCACCCTATTCGTGTTGCCAGAGATCCTAGCTAGAACAATCAGGCAAGAAAAAGAAATACAATATATCAGAATGGGGAACAAAAGTAAAATTATCTCTATTTGCAGATGATGTGTGTGTGTATATATATATATATATATACATATATATAATCCTAAAGACTCAAATAAAAAAATGTTAGATCTAATCAATGAATTCAGCAATGTTGAAGGGTACAAAATTAACATCCAACAATCAGTAGCATCTCTACACTAGCATTAAATTTTACTGAAAAAAAAATTGATGCCATTTACAATAGCATCGAAAACAATAAATAGGAATAAATTAAACTAAGGAGGCAAAAGATCTCTACTCTGAAAACTACAAAACATCACTGACAATAGAAGAGAATAAATGGAAAGGTATCCCGTGTTCATGGATTAGAAGAATGAATATTGTTAAAATGCTCATACTACCACATGCCACTTACAGATTCAGTGCAATCTCTACCACAATTCTAATGGCATTTTCACAGAAGTAGAAAAAAAATACTTCTAACATTTGCATGGAAAAACAAAAAAATAATAACAATAACCAAAGAAATTCTGAGAAAAAAGAACAAGGCAGGAGATATCACACTTTCTGATTTCAAGCACTGTAAAGATAAAGTAATCAAAGCCATATCATACTGGCATAAAAACAGACCAATGGAACTGAATCAAGAGCCCAAAAGTCACCCCAAGCACATATGGTCAACTAATACATTCTTGACAGGGGAGCCAAGAATACTCGATAGAGAAAAGACAGTCTTTTCAGTAAATGGTAGAGTAATTGGATGTTCACATGTAAGAAAATGAAACTGGATTCCTGTCTTTACCTACTGAAATTAATTCAAAGTGGATTAAAGCCTTAAATGTAAGACTTAAAACCTTGAAACTCTGGGGGGCAGGGGAGATGGGAATAAAAATGCTTGAAGAAAAAAAAAAAGCAGGATAAAGCTGCTTGACACAGGCCTTGGTAATGACTTTTTGGATAGGACACCTAAGCACACAAGCAACAAAATAAATTAGCCAGTGGGAGGACATCAGACTAAAAAGCTTCTGTACAGCAAAAGAAACCTTCAATCTGTGAAAAGACAACCAATGGAATAGGAAAGAATATTTGCAAATAGCAAATACCTGGTAAGGAGTCAATATTCTCAATATATAAAGAACTTCTACAATTCAATAGCAAAAAAAATAACACAATTTTTTCAAAAAGGCAGAGGACCTGAGTAGACATGTCTCCAAAGAAGTTAAAGGAAAGGCCAACAAGTACACGAAAAGATGCTCAACATAATTAATTATTAGGGAAATGAAAGGGGAATTGAAACCATAATGAGATATCATGTTGCACCTGTCAGAATGGCCACATCCGAGATACAAGAGATGGCAAGTGCCGGTGGCAATGTGCAGAGAAGGGAAGCCCTGTGCACTAGTGGTGGCATTACAAACTGGTGCAGCCACTACAGAAAACAGGATGGAAGCTGGTCAAAAAATTAAAACCAGAACTACCTATGACCCAGAAATCCCACTTCCAAGAGTATATCCAAAAGGACTAAAAACTAACTGGAAAAGATATCCACATCCCCATGTTCAGGGAAACATTATATATAATAGCCAGGATATGAAAACAACCCAAGTGTCCACCAGCGGACAAATGGATAAAGTTGTGAGACATGTGTAGATCTGCAAAGACATAAATCTGTACGCACACACGCGCGCACACACAGAGACCAGAATATTGCTCAGCCCTAAAAAAACGAGGAACTCCAACCATTTGTAACAACGTGGTCCTTGGAGTGGAGTCAGTCAGACAAGACAAATAGTATATGGTCTCCCTTATATCTGGAACCTAAAGAAACAACTAAACCCAACAAACTCAGAAAAAGAGATCAGACTTAGGGTTAGCAGAGGCGAGCAGGGACTTGGAGGAAGGTTGGTCAAAAGATACCAACTTCCTGACGTAAGGTACATAACTAGGGATGTGACAATGACTCTAACACATATATTGCATGATACATAGGAGAGCTGTTAATCATTCTTGAGTTCTCATTGAAACAAACAAACGAAAAATAGAAACCCATTCTCCTTTGGTCTCTATGAGCCCAGGTTTCCGGTTTTTTGACATCTCTCTCTAGCAACCATTCTTTTGACGTCTTTTGGCTTAGTATCCCATTCTCACATCCTCCTCCATCTGCATGCGGTGCCGGGGGATAACTGGTGACCCCCGGGGACTGGCAGCACCTCACTTGCTTTGTGATCTTGTGCAAGTCCTCTCCATGCCTTAGTTTCCTCACCTGTCCAATGGGGACGTTAATGCTGGTACCAAACTTGCAGGGTTGTTTTACAAACGAGCTGCCGCATGGAAAGTGAAGGTCAGGCTGGAGCCCAGTGTGTGAAAGTGTGTGTACGTGATGAGTGTTGTTAATTTTTATCGTTGTTATTATTGTGAAAGGACCTCTCATAGCAAGAGGATTCAACACAAGGATCACTAGCAGAACAGACCGATGGCTTTCCCCTCGTTGCTCATCACTAGAGAGGTGGAGATCAGTGTCACCGCAGCTTTGTCCCAAAGCCCCGTGGGAAAGGCAGATGTGAATACAGCCCCCTGTGTTTGACGCTCTGCCAGGAACGTGGACAGAGAGTGCAGGGAAATTACAAGAAGCCCCAAAAACGCACCTGTGAGACCCACAACCCTGGAGGTTCTGTCTCAGGTGCTTAGACTCCAAAGACTGAGCTGTGAATGGTGGGGAGCATGTTCTGTGAGTCAGATGTCTATGGCTCTTAGGTTAGACTAGCAACTTGTGACTCCATCTGCCTGGGCCTTCGTTTGCTTATCTGTAAAATGGGTAGAAGGGCACAGTTCTATCAGATGGGATCCTTGTGAAGATCTAGGCAAGGGACAGTATCTGATTCATTACAGAGGCTTTGTGTATTTTACAGGAATATCAAAACTAGCCCTATCTTGATGGAATCAAAGAAAAAATTTTGAAAATCAAATTCTGTATTAAATTTGATAGGGAGCTTACGACATAAAACAGTAGTTCTCAAACTTGCCTGTACATCAGCATGATCAGGAGGGCTGCCTGAGATCCAGACTGATGAACCTCACCCCCAGACTTACCAACTCTGTAGGTCTGCTGGGACCTGAGTATCAGCATCTCAGACAAGCTCCCAGGTGATGCTGATGTCAGGTCTCGAGAGCCCACTTTGAGAAACGTGGACTTCAGGGCATCCCATGCTTCTAAAGCAGAGGAGAATCACTTCTTATTTCTATTTCTCTTCCCCTGATTATTATGTCCAAACCGGAAATTTTTGTGTTTGAGGTTAATTTAAAAAGGAAGATTTCAGCACATCTGGTGTGTGTATGAATTGGACCCAGCCCAGGGATTCTGCTCTTCTGTTTAATCCTGGCTCGTCCCCGTGGGTCCGTGAGTGTCAGGGCTGATATTTCTGATCCCCTGTTTGTGCCAAATGGAGGCTCATTTTCCAGGCCAGTCCTCATGTCACATGCCCTCCCCACCGCCCCATCAAATGACAGGAGACATTCCAACATGAGGATTCCTCCCACGAGTAGAGGGGGAAACGGGATTCCTCCCACGAGTAGAGGGGGAAAGTTTGTCTGAAATATTTTATTAAAAATTAATGTTTAGGGGCGCCTGGGTGGCTCGGTGGGTTAAAGCCTCTGCCTTCGGCTCAGGTCATGATCCCAGGGTCCTGGGATGGAGCCCTGCATTGGGCTTTCTGCTCTGCATGGGGCCTGCGTCCTCCTCTCTCTCTGCCTGCCTCTCTGCCTACTTGTGATCTCTGTCTGTCAAATAAATAAATAAAATATTTTAAAAAATTAATGTTTATCATCAATCTTGTGACAGTTAGTTGTATCCCAATAAATCAGGTGAGGCTGTTTCCTGATGCACGGGATTTAGCTAGACCTGGTCACTTTCATAAACCCTTGCTCCTTCGTAAGATGGTTCATTCCTTCATTTCTTCCCTCGATTTTTCCAGCAGGTGTTTATTAACTAGCTACTCAGTGCCAAGCTCTATGCTAGGGTGTGAAAATAGAGATAAAGATAGACATTCTCTATTCAGGCAATAAGAACTTTATAATGGGTTTTCAGTTGTTCAAGGGCAAAAGCATTTATGATCTTTGTTTCTTGTGGCATTGCACTTACTTGATAAATTTTGTATCTGGCTGGTTCCGTGGCTGTTGTTGTGGGTGGGGGGGTGTTATTATGTACACACTGCCCAGCCATTCATGTAAGTAATCATATATAACAACCAGGCTTCTTGGGTTCCCACAAAGATGAACAAGATATTTAAAGAAGCTTGCAATTAAATAGAAAAGTAAACATCCGAAAATCTCTCTGGGAAGCAGCGTGAGGAAACGATTTCTCTGTCTGGGATGCTTAGAGAAGTCTTCCTGGGTGAGGGGGATACTGGAGGTAGGTTTTGGAAGGGGAGACACTTTTTCTCCCATTAAGTGTTAAAGTCCATTCCTGTCGTGAGGCTCTGGGAATGCCAGCATTTCACCAGACAGAGACATACTGTAGCAGAAGGCTCCCATTCATGGCTGAGAAATCCAACTCTGCTACGTTCTAGCATGGTGCCCTTGGCCAAGACCACTTAATTTTTTGAGCTTCACTTCTCATTCAAAAAACTGTATGTGTGTGTGTGTGTGTGTGTGTGTGTGTGTGTGTACAGTTGCTTTAATTGTTATAATTATCACAGTGTCGATGGGTGTCACAGGATGCAAGGTCAGTTGAGGCAGATGTGGGACATGAGACCAGTTTACGGTGTGCGTGTCTAATGGTGGGGTCTCCGGAGCCTCCCGGACCCGAACGTGCGTCACGAGTCAGCAAGAGGAGCGTTCTCTGCTGTCTCCCCAAGCACGTTTGAAAGGAAACCCTCTATCTCTCATGCATCTGTCAGAACTGGGGTTCATAGCCACCACCACCCCCACGTAAGCCCATTCAGCCTGGGGATTTTATGTGCCTGATCACGGCACTGCTGTTCCAGTTCATGAATGTCAGCTCCCCACGAATCCAGGCTTCCAGTTCAAAATGGCCCCACGCTGTGGGTGCTTCCTGCTTTCCCAGCAAAGCGTGTGGGCAGGGGCCTCCTGAGGAGCTGGGTTATAGACATCTTCTCACCTTTACTTATGCAACATTATCTACAGTGGCGTCGAAGGGACTTGGGTATGCCACTGTCACTGTTGGTGGAAAAATTGACCCGATCCAGGTACTTTGGGAAACACTGGCAGATTCTCTAAGAGAAGCCCCACAGGGCAGGTGCACACGAGCGCAACAGGCACAGAGGGGGTGACGGTCCAGCAGAGGAGAGGGTGTCTGCCTTTAGATGAAATTAACCAGAAGACACCTTTAAATTACACACGTTCCCAGGCATCGCTTATGTGTGTCTGAGAACACGACCCTAGAGGAAGTTCTGTTTTGTACACATGGTACGTCTTCCAAGGAAGTCCTCAAGAAATCACATCAGCAGTTTAACTGACCTTTCTTAACTCAAAAAAATACCTTTTCAGGAGGAACATTAGAATGCAGCCCTAACTGTCCCACTCTGACATGGCGAATTTTATGTCTTTTCTTCTAATCGGTGTCTGCCGACATCCTATATCCATCATTTTATATTTTACTTTTTTATCTAATATATCAAAAGCATGTCCCAGATTGCTGCCCAGTCGTTATAATCACAACCTTTAATGATGACATAATGGTCCATCAGGTAGCCGGACCTAATTTATCTGCCCATTTTCCTATGGTTAAACATCTCGGCCATCGACCGTCAGTCTTTCTCAGCTGCAGAAACTATGTTTTAGGAAACCATGTGTGGAACTCGAATATGTTTTATTGATTCCTTTTTTTCTTAGGTATGTAAAGTAAGACAGAATCACCTGCATGTAAGTGCTGTCAGACTATAATAATCAAAGCCAAGTTCTTGCTACTGCCGTCCCGCAGCAAATTCCCTGTGTCCGGTCAGAGATGATCTCTCTATTAGCTTCATTTCTGTCCTTCTGGACATTTTTGTCTACATTTCCAAACAAAAGAGAAACGTTTTGTATACATGGGAGTCATACAGGACATAGTGTTTTTAATTTGCTTTTTGTCACCCTTCGTATGTCTCGGTGATGTTTCCTGTCGCGGCATTCGGACCCGCCTTTCTTTGTCTCTGCTACATGATACTCCAGGAGACTGGTGTTCCTGGGGCTGCTGGTCAGGCCTTCCCACGGCTTCTCTTAGGCTGCCTACAGCTTGCTGTCATTACACACAGCGGTGCAGAATGTCCCTGTATCTGCTCTAGCTCGGTTTAGCTCTCCTCATGGCGGCGGCTCCAGGAATCTATGGGAAAGACCCCCAGCTGGGGAGGTTTCCTCTTTCCGATGCTGGAGATGATGCAAAGATAACAATGCAGTGAACATGGAAAGCAGATGGTCCTCCCCCCACCTTTCCTTCTGAATTTCACGGGGACAAATGATTAGAATAGGATAAAGGGAATGCAGACTTAGGAGCACTTGGGTGACCCATGCCCCCTACTGGTTTCCAAAATGGGTTTTAGCACCTGCTCTGCCTCTAGCAACGTGGGGAAGCATCCACCTTCCTAGCTCTCCTGCTTTCCACCCAGGACGCGCGATCAGTGGCTCCCCAAGCAAACACCTGTGCATCTGGAAGAAAATCTGTATTCCCTGTTGTACAAACTGTGGCTCTCGCTGCTTTTCTTAATGACGTGGGACGCATCCTCTGAGTCAGATGCGCTGGTCATAGCAGGAGCAGCGGCTGAGCCCTGAGCGACTTCTCTGCGGCGGGCGAGGGTGATGGCTTTGCAGATACTTGAGCTTATCCGATTTTCCTAAGTAACCTGTAAGAGATGAGCCATAATCCTCCTGCTTTCCCATGGGAAAACTGATTCTCCCACAGGTTCCAGAGTTTGCTCAAGGTCACAGACCGAGTGGGTTATGGCCTTAGGACATGAACCTGGTTTCTCTGGCTTCAGACCTCGGCTTCTCCATCCACATGTGGGCGGCTGAGACCATGGGTGGTGGGACAGGGAGAGTGACATGACCTGAGCCGTTCCCTGTAACCGCTGCCCCTGCCCCTAAAGGATGGCAGCTGGACATTCAGTCAAAGACAGATATTCTCTGAGCATCCCAAACGCATGAAGCCTGGTGTGAACACTGGTCCGCCCGGGGGGTCTGGGACGTGTCCTCCACCCTACCCGTTTCTGTTGTACTGGCCCATTCATGGACTTGTCTCTCTTTGGCTTCAGAAGGCATCCCTCCCAGCCCCAAGGATTTGGGTGTGCATTCTAGCACACTGTTTTCTGGATTTTCATTTCTTCTCTCCGCATCTGCTCTCTCGGGAGCTCCGGCCCTTCTACAGGACGGTTCTCCATTGGCCATGCGCTGCTCCCTTTTGCATTTTCCCCAAAGGCCTTCAAGTCACAGCAGATCTCTGGGTCGCTAAGTGTCTCAAGCTTCCCGACCAGCCTCTCGCAGACTCTTCTCCGCCGGGGGCTTTGGGGAAGCAGGTTGCTCCTGCTCTTCGGTTGTCCTCTGTCATTCAAAGTGCAGACCCAGGGCAGCATCCCTTCCCATTGGCAGCTCTGCTTTCCCTGTGGACCCGTCTCCTTCTCTTCCTCCGCGCTACCTGGAAACAAACCACTAATTGAATTTCACCTTTCATAGCTTGGAAAAAGTGACAGCCTAGAGCCTCCGATTAGTTTCTTAGACTGCACTGGGGAAGGAACATGTTCCATTGGAACAAACACAGCAGGGCTCACAAACCCAAGCCCCACCGCTGTGGGAAGGGGGGAGGGCGCAGTCCTTCTGGGCCTTTCTGGTCTGTGTTCCGGCCACTGATGCCGGCTTGTTCAGAGGTCGGGCGGCGGGCGACGTTCCTTCCTGCACCTGGTACTGATGGGGGTGGGCTGTGTGCCAGGCACTGGGTCCCCACTGCAGGCACAGCAGCCGACAGGGCAGACGCGTTCCCTGCCCTCCAGAAACTATGGGGCAACCTGGGGAGGTCAGGAGGTGGTGGTCCCAGTGTCTTCCAAGTTGAATTCAACCAGAGATACCAGGGCCATGTGGATGGAAAAAGAGAAGGTTCAGATGAGAGCAGGGGAGCCCTGGGTCAGGAGCTGGGGGTACAGAAAGGAGTCCACACAGCCCCTGACTTTGGGAAAACGCACACTCTGGCGAGAAAGCAACCCAAGAGATCGGTTCCAGCGAGCCGAGAGAGCGTGAATGTGCAGGGGATGGTGGCCTCATGGAACGGGGGTTCACCCTTTCGTGGGGTCAGAGGTAGCTGCAAGAAAGGATAGGTATGCTTCCACGAGTTCCCCGAGTGGGCTGATGAGAGACAAGACACTCAGACACCGAGAGCAATGCTTGCACCAGCCCACGGCACGGCACGTTCGTGGAGCAGTGATTACCGAGATCTACCGCAAACACACGTGAGGGAACCCAAGGGAGCTGGGCCAGCAAATCACCAAGGACTTAGCAGGGCCTGATCTCTCTCGCCTTTGAGAGCCTTGATCTCGTCATGGGGATGGAGGACAGACGATGAGCCAAAGCCCCTGGGCACAAGCCCCACTTCTGCCCCTTACTAGCTGCACTGCCTTGGCAAGCTGTTAGGAACCTCCCCAGCTTCCTTCTGTAGTAAATGGGGTTAATAACAGCACCAACACTATGGGGTGGTCTTAGGGATTAAATCAAGCAGGGCACCTGAAGCCCTCAGCGCACAGACCTGCTGCTTGACTAAATGCTCAGTAAATATTAACTATTACTCGTATTAGCAATATTGTGAACACCAGTATCTATTCCCTAGAAGTCCATGAGGCAGAGTGGGCAGTGAGAGGCTTTGAAGCACGTGGACCTGTGTTCAGATGCCAGGTCTGCATTGCATGGCCTCCAGGGGCATGTCACCTAATCTCCCCGAGCTTTCCTCGCCTCTTCTCCCCCTCAGTTAGGGAAAGGAAGGGTCTGCCCGCCCAGCTCCATTCTTGGCACAGAGGGTTTCAGTAAAGGACAGCCGTTGTCATGACTACTCTCTCCTCCTCCTCCTTCATCATCACCAGCATCACCAGCATCATGTCTCTTATCTTCAACAAGGATGGCTTACCAGCAACAGTAGGCAAGGGCATAGCACAGGGGACTGTGTTTCAGAGAGGGGAGCACAGGGCTTGTGCTGGGGAATGGGAAGCCAGCAGGCCAGGCCAGTGGTTGCCAAGCCTTCTTCTGAAATGCCTGGGGGTATGTCTGAAACACAAATGCTGGGGTCTTCCCCCAAATCCTGAGTTGACAGGCCTGAGCCAGCATTTAGGGGTGCTTTTATGTGTTTACCCTAAATGGGTGCTTTTATGTGTTTGCCACGGGATTTTGCTTCCCAGCAGATGGCAAGTCTGAGAACCCTCACTGACAGAAGGATGAGGCTGGCCTGGCCTGGCCTGGAGAGCACACAGAAGAGACCATCAGAGGTCAAAACTCGCCCACCACCTCCGAACCTCGGGGTGCATGCCCTTTCCCAGCCCCACCCAGCCAGGAACCTCTGGGAACCCCAGGGGTTACCTGAAGTCCTACTGGATCCGGGCTCCCAACCTGGACCTGCAGACCTGCTTCCTCTCTTGCTTTACTGCTGTATTTACTCTTTACTTTATTTCCGTCCTTTAAAGGGCCTGATTAACTCATGCTTGTGACAACAAGTCAGAGCACAGAAATGACTAAATGAAAATGAGCCCTTCTACCCCCCCCCCCATAGTCTCACCCAGCACTTCCCAACATTGTTGCCTTTAACACTGTGTGCATTCCTCTCTAGGTACATCCCCTTTCCTACATAATCATACATTGGTACAGACGGGGTTTCACTTTGTCTAGATTTGATTTTACAAAACCATGGACTTACATAATGCGGCTTTTCTTATAACTGGTCTCCCTCATGCCCTCCCCCCAAAACAAAAGTCATGGTCATGTTTCCATGACTATAAATTCTCTCTCTTTTTAAAAACAGCTCCATAACACTGTAATGCGCTCATTTCCTGTTCTCCAGTGTCTTCCTCTTGTTTGGAGACTTGAGCAATCAAGGATCAGTCTCTTTTGTGGACTTTCCGTACATACATACTGATAATGCTTCTGCCCTACTGAATGGACTCCCCATGGTAGGACTGCCTCTTTCTAACATGCAGCCCGCTGATCCAGGACCCCAACACCCATTGCCTCTTCCCCTGATCCAACCTGAGTTTGATGGGACTTCTGTTTTACGCCATGGTTCAGCAGTGAGAAAATGGCTGCCCAGGGCTGCCCCAGGACAGTGTCAAGAAATGAAAATGTCACCATGCAAAGCTGTGTTTTCAGACTACAAAGGGACCGTTTTCCATACCTTCCTTATTTTTATTTTACACCTCCACTGTCAATCCCAACATAAACCCTTGGTTTTTGCTCTCTTATTAATCTAACTTAAATACCAAGATGGCCAATGGCAACTCTCTCTTTTTTTGTTCTTCGAATATAGCAAGGTTGTGTTACCATTTCACTGTTTTATAAAAAGAGGGGGAAGAAATATCATAATGAAAATAACAGAGCTCAGAAAATCCACTGGCATTTTGTCCAAAAAGATTTTGTTAACATTGGGATGTAGCAGTACTGTGGATAAGAAACCCATCTTGATCACCTGTTTTATTCCAAAACCTTTCTTGTTGGCACGTGTTCCCATGGGAGACAGGACAGAGGAGACATGATTACATTATCAGGCAGATACACATGACTATAAATAATTGGCTCTCTCATGTTTCGTGAGCCTTAACCTCAGACTTCAGAATGTTTATTTCCTTTATTTCAAAATGTTTATTTACTTTTGTCCATTGGCTTTAATTAATTTTGCCTTTGGCTCATAAACAGGTAAAACTGAAAACTTCTGTATTTGCATTTTTTATCTTGAAGCAAGCTGACTAATTAAACTTTCCAATTTGGTTTCACTCTGCTGCACCAGAGCTGTAGAAAAATGGCCAATAGAGCCAAAGATTTGTGACCATTTTGCTAAGGAAGGGGGGGGGTATTTTAGAAATTATGATCTTATGGAAATGCTAAAGAAAAAGTTTATATTAAAGGTGTTGAGCAACTGAGGTACAAAAAAGGTAAAAGGAAGGTTCTAACAACTACATAACCTGAACTTCCCTTGAGTTCTAGAAGAAGTATAGGATGCATTGATATAAAAATGGGTCATGAGCATATAGTTTTGAGTAATATTACTCACTGGTAAGAAAGAGGAATCCCCAAGGCATAATGTGTATAGACTTCCATCTGACTCATGACAAGTTCTTCTGTAAAATCTTAGGAATCTTTTTTTTAAAAGTGGACACCATTTTTTAAAAGGTAAAAATTCAAGACACTCTTTTAGAACCCACAACTCTATGGTCAACTAATCTTCAACAAAGCAGAAAAGAATATCCAGTGGAAAAAAGACAGTCTCTTCAACAAATAGCATTGGGAAAATTGGACGGCCACATGCAGAAGAATGAAAGTGAACCACTTTCTTACACCACACACATAAATAAATTCAAAATGGATGAAAGGCCTAAACGTGAGATAGGAGATTAAATTAAATCCTAGAGGAGAGCACAGGAAGAAACCTCTTTGACCTCGGCTGTAACAACTTCTTCTAGACACTGGAGGCAAGGGAACAAAAGCAAAACTGAACTATTGGGACTTCATCTGGGTTAAAAGTTCCTGCACAGTGAGGGAAGCAGTCAACACAACTAGAAGGCAGCCTACAGAATGGGAGAAGATACTTGCCAATGACATATCTGCTAAAGGGCTAGTATCCAAAATCTATAAAGAACTTATCAAACTCAACACCAAAAAACAAATAATCCAGTTAAGAAGTGAGCAGAAGACATGAATAGACATTTCTCCAAAGAAGACCTCCACATGGCCAACGGATGCATGAAAAGATGCTCAACATCACTCATCACTGGGAGATGCAAATCAAAACCACAATGAGATGCCACCTCACACCTGTCAGAATGTTAAAATTAACAACACAGGAAACAAAACGTGTCAGCGAGGATACAGAGAAAGAGGAACCCTCTTATGCTGTTGGTGGGAATGCAACGTGGTGCGGCCAGTCTGGAAAACAGTGTGGAGGTTCCTCAAAAAGTTAAAAGTAGGATTACCTAATGTCCCAGCAATTACACTACCAGGTGTTTACCCAAAGGATACAAAAATGCAGATTCAAAGGGACATGTGCACCCCCATGTTTATAGCAGTGTTACCTACAATAGACAAACAGGAGCCCAAGTGTCCATCAAACGATGAATGGATAAAGAAGATGTGGTCTATATAGACAGTGGAATACAATGCAGCCATCAAAAAGAATGAAATCTTGCCCTTTGCACCAACATGGATGGAGCTAGAGAGGATTATGTTAAGTGAAATGTCAGAGAAAGACAAATACCATATGATTTCACTCATATATGGAATTTATCAAACAAAAGAGATGAACACATGGGAAGGGAAAAAAGAGAAGCAAACCATAAGAGACTCTTAACAGTAGGGAACAAACTGAGGGTTACTGGATGGGAGGTGGGTGGGGGTGGGCTGAATGGATGATGGGAATTAAGGAGGGCACTTGTGATGAGCACTGGGTGTTGTAAGTGATGAATCACTAAATTCTACTCCTGAAACCGGTATTACACTCTGTGTTATGCAGCTAGAATTTAAATAAAAATTTGAAACGACAACAAAAAAGACTGTCTTGGAGAAGATATTTGTTAACACATTTAATTGATGAGGGAAAGTAATCAGAGTGTATAAAGATCTCCTAAACTCATGAAGAAATAAAGAAAAAAAAAAAGAAATTCTTTTTAGAGATATAAAGAGTCATTTCACAGATTAAGAAACGTAAGTGACCAAAAGTGCATAAAAAAATCGGGTCAAACTCAGCAGCCATCAGTGAACTTCACATAGTAGCTGCGGTTAGATAGGAATTTATGACTACCTGATGGGTAGAGAAGCCCAAACCCCGGGCCCTCCTTCCACTGCATCCGGGAGTGGAACCGGGGCAACAGCTTTGAAGAATGGTCTGTCGTTATCTGTTAGGGCTGAAGATGGGCCACCTACTCCAAGGTCTGTGGCTGTGAGGAACTCTGATGCGCACCCAGACACACGGACAACGCTGTTCCCAGCAGCGCGGCTAGGACTCGCAAAACCAGGGAACGTCTCTGTGCTCGCTAAGGAAGCGAACGGAGGAAATGACAGCTCTGGCATCCGGCCAGCCATGCTGCAGTGCCGACAGCGGATCTCCAGAACACGCTGTGTCACGAGAAACACAATTTTCAGGAAAATACATCCAGTACCATTCCAGTTGTAGAAGATTCAGAAACACAAAACAAAAACAACACCACACACACACAAAAAAACAAAAAAACAATGTATTTCGAGATAGATAAGGAGTAAAACAATGGAGCGAAACAATGGATTAAGAAATACAGAATTCCTGATGCGAGGGATAGGATGGAGGGGAGCCTGAGGGCTCTTGTGGCCTTATACGCGGTACTTCCTGAGCTGGGTGCTGGGGAGAAGTGCACTCGTATTGTTTCTTGTGCCCGGCTGTAGGTTGGATATGTATGTGTGCACCTACCTGTGTCTATTTCCATATCTTCCTGTGTATGTAGGATATAATCATAGTTTTGCTGATGGCATGTATCAGGCACTAATCTTATCTCGTTCAACATCCGTATCAATAACTTCTCAAAATCATGGATCATCAGAGTAGGTGAGGGATAGCTAATATCTCAGATCACTAAATCAGGCTTCCTAAAAACCAAGGACACACTGCGATCATAAACTCATGACTTAATGTCCCAGAGATGAATGTAAAGTCTTTGCCTTGAGAGTCTTCACAGCCAGTCCCTCAATCTGGGTAAGATCCTCGGTGTTAAACAGCAATTCATGTGAAAGCAACTGAGGCAGAAGTGAGATAAGATACGTGGAGGGCAGGAGCCTTCGGTGAACCGTAGCTTCATGTCACCAGAAGAGCTGCTTTGGAAGCATTCCGTCCCGTGGACAGAGATGGGACAGCAATGCTTTTCAGAAGAGTGGCTAACAGACAAGCCACGCAACTGGTTTATGAAGACAGAAATTTCCACAAGGGCTTCGGTCGAGGTTCAAGTCAAGGGGGGCAGCCTTTTTAATTGATAAGAGCGACTCCGAGGGGAGGGGAGGGGGCTGCTGTTGCCGGTGTGGCTAGAGCATCGGGCGTTCTTTGGAACACTCAGAGCAAGACCCCCCGCCCCCGCCCCCGCCCAGCTAACTGATGGTCTGCACATGACCTTGAGCAACTTCCTGGGGAACAAGAGGTTGAGATTAGAAGTGCCGATGTCTCTCCCGCTCCTCTCTCGCCCCTCTCTTTCCCTCCTCGGCCTCCCAGTCAGGACAGTTCATGGCTTTCTCAGCTGCAAAGGCATCTAACCAACGCTGCTCACTTCCAGGCCCCTTTGGGCGCTGTGAACGTGAATCCCGCTGGCGTGCTTCTGGGTACCCTCCAGAACCACTGATGCTGCCAGCTGAGAGCCCCCCAGGGATGGTCTGATCGCTTCCCCTCCTCCAAGGCGGGGTTCCCTCCTGATACCCCACGGCAAGGGTCCTTCAACCCGACACACAAGGTCAGCGATGGAAGCTTAAATCAACCTCACACCCGTGTTCTTCCCCAAGACTCACGCCCTGGTCCACACCAGGATTCCGATGGAATTACTCTGTTCGGGTTTAAACGTGAAACCATTCGTGTATTGGAAGGGAACGTGCCCCCGTTTTAGGACACCACCATATCAGGCTTAGTTCCTGTCCTTGTTTCTTTGTATCTTCTCTCTTAAAGTCTTTTTTTTTTTAAGATTTTATTTATTTATTTGTCAGAGAGAGAGAGTGAGCACAGGCAGACAGAGAGGCAGGCAGAGGCAGAGGGAGAAGCAGGCTCCCCGCCGAGCCAGGAGCCTGATGCGGGACTCGATCCCAGGACGCCGGGATCATGACCTGAGCCGAAAGCAGCTGCTTAACCAACTGAGCCACCCAGGCATCCCTACCCCCGTTGTTTTGAAGATGCAATAGTGAAATGTAACAGAGTACAAGGATATGTCTGAGTAAAAAAAGTGCTCAGAGTTGTACATGAAATTTTCTGAATAAATTTCTGGATAAATCCAGAAGGTGACCTTTTTTTTTTTTTTTT
>ML106590.1:0-13760 GCA_003697995.1 Taxidea taxus jeffersonii | reverse complement strand
ACCCAGTTCCCACAATTCATCCTCATACGGCTATTTGCCCGCCGTCTACACTGCCCGCTGTCCCTCTCACCTCCTGACAGCCTCTCGTGTGTCTCTTTCCCTCGTAGCCATGGGGACCCGGATGATCCAGGATTCCAGCCATGATCCAAGTAGGACAGAAGCCAAGGGCTGGGGTGGCAGGTTCTAGCTCTTTCCCTAAAACTTGCTCTTCAGTGCCGGGAAGAGATCTAACCTGTAACAGCAGACATTCGAGAAGCAATCTCATCGAGCCCCTCGCACTCGATTAACCCTGAAGCTTCTTTCGGCTCAAATGTTTTCTGGCTCAAAGAAGAAAGAAAAAAAAATATGCTGTCCCCATTTTTCTTTCTTTAAAGGCTGGGAAGAAATGAGGGAAAAGCTTGTCTTGTCCATGTTTTTATAAAAATATAAAGCATGGGTTTTCTGTGACAGCTATTTCTTTCCCTCTAAATCCAGCAGGGCCCGTGAAAGAGCTTAAGAATGAGCGAATGCCACACATCCGTCTTCCTGAGCCGCGTCGCTGTGTTTCCAGAAAGATAACACAGCTTCCGCGGGATCAGAAACCTGGAGATTTAGGAAGTGGCCAATCACAGGTCCCGTGGGGACTGGGCCTGGAAAACATGCCCAGCATTAGCCGACCCCAAGAGCGTGATTTATGGCCTCTGGGGACACAGGCCCAGTGGATGTTCTTTCCTGAATTCATTCTTGAGAAACTGATCCCGCAACATTGCGTGGGCAATAGACACGTGTGTGTTTCTCCTGTTGGAGCCTGGCCAGTGCTCGGCCATAGAGCACGGGTCCCGCACAGACTCCGAGTCCCGCTCTGCCAGCTGCTGGCAGCGTCACCTAGAGCCAGGCACCGCTGTTCGCTCCCAGATAATGTGGAGGTGAGGACAGAGCCTCCGCGAGGTCAGGCTCGTGCTCTGGGCTTTAGCACTGCTCCCCACGTGTTGAGAGCGGTCTCGTCTGAGTCATAGCCACCCAGAGACATCAAATCCTGACACCTAGAACTTGCCAGTTTTTTTCTCCAAGAAGAGCCTTTGCAGGTGGGATGAATTAAGGACTTTGAGAGGAGATCACCCTGGACCGTGCAGATGGGCCCCGGGGTGTCACAAAGGTCCTTCTAAGAGGCAAATGAACTGAAGACAGACAAGCAGAGAAGGAGGGAGTATGAGAATAGCACAGACAGACATGCGGCCGCAAGCCACGGAATGCCAGCAGCCACCAGAAGCCAGAAGAGGCAGAGACCTGATTGTCCCCTGGAGCCTTCAGAGGGAACATGGCCCTTCCAGTACCTTGATTTCAGACTTCTGGCCTCCCGGACTGGGAGAAAATACATTTCTACAGATACAAGCAGTCGGGCCTGGGTGTCTTTGTTACAGCAGCCTCCGAAAACCCCGTAGTCAGCGAGGATAGAGCCTGCCCGTTCCTGGGATACAAGCCCTGAGGGGACAGAAGGCTGTCACACTGTGGGCAACATATGCGGACCTCCTGGGTGTTTGCTCAGTGAGAGAATTCAGGTTGCCGCCTCTCTGAGTCTCCCTTTCTGCCTCCTTCTTTGGCTGGTTCCTTCTTCCCTTCCTCTGTACCTGATCACATTCACCGCCTGCAGATCATCCCCCAGGACGAGCTCCGATTTCTCACCCAGCTTCTGGCTGATTCCTTTCTTCCAGTGCCCACAGGGTGGGCTTCTCACTGTGCACCTTTCGGGACAGGAGTTGCTTGGGATATCTAGTCCGTGTCGGACTCCGCAGCTTCTCTGCTGTTTCTCTTCTCTCCTGAGATGGGTCTTTGGGCGGCTACACCTGCCACCTTGGCTGGGCCATCCCTGGGACAGCATGTGTTTACGAGCTCAAATTCAGGAGAAATGGAGTGCTCAGGACTGTGAAAGGCAGGGCTTGGCACCATGGGGGCTGCGGACTTGTAACTCAGCGCTTTTTCAACCTGGCTTGCACAGAGAGCCCCGAAATTCCCAGCTGGTCCAAACATTGAATGCGCCCACTCTCCTACCAGGGCTGAGAGTTTGCAAATAGAGCTGATGGATGCTGTTTTTCGAGCTGTAAGATGTCCGTGTGCCCCGTTATGTGGGCAGCCTGTTCTGTGGAAGGAAACGTTCAGAAGACTTTGATGCAAAGCGGTCCTCGGCGTCGGTGGGGGTTAGACCTCTCATGGTGGGTAATGCGGGGGAAAGCAGTGGAGACCGCCCCTGCCCTGCCCTGAATCCCAGCTGGGACCAGTGGAGATATGCTCAAGTCACCTTGCACCAAGGGTGAGCCACAGTGTCCCACCACCTGAGGCTCCCGATGCTCAGGAATCACATCTGACATCTGCAAAGGATGTCAGGAGACTCTTGAACTGTGCAGATGAGGAAGGGTTCCTCCCTCACTGATGGGGCAGCTGTGGTGTCCCCAAGCCCTGAGGTCATGTGAGCTGGTGGGCTTTGAAGAGAGCCTTTCCAGGAGGTCAGGTTAGACTCACATCATTGTCATCAACCCCTTTTACTCGTCCACCAGCGGTCTCTGGGTGATTTGGCTCCGTACCAGGCACCTGTAGTGGTACAAGATGTTCCGTTTCGGATCTGCGTGGCTCTCCTGGGCCCTTGGCTCTAGCGAACACATACCCGTCTGCATACCCTCTTCCCTGGTCAGCCACCTGTGTGCCACAAAGCAGGAGGCCAGCATCAGGGAAAGAGATGTGATGATGGAAAAACAGAGGCCAGAGATGCAGAGAGGAATTTGATGATGACTCGGTAGATCATCATCATTTGAGGGTGACCTCCAAGAAATGCAGGTGGCCCTGTACCAGCTCAGCATTCCCTCTGCCCCACCTTACTCATGACATCAGAACCTTGGGCTTTGGAAGACAGCTCTCCTGGCTGTCCCTGTGCAGGGCTATATTGGAAATTTACAAATGGACCTTGGCTAACAGGAAATATTTCAGCAAGGCTAGGGAAAAGACCAAGATCAGTTTGGCAACTTACAAGGAGGGGCTGTGTTTAAATTATCTCTAAGTCACCCAGTGCAGGGTTTCGACCCTGAAATATTATCAAGGTTTAATATTGGGTTAAAATGGTGATCACCTTCCTTGTACTTGAGAGTCTATCTCTATTTATGCAACCTAAGGTTACGTTAAGAAAAAAAGAACCATTTCACACTAACCTTGCATTCATCCAAGACTTCCCTTCTACTTTTTTATCTGAGCCATGCCTCCGTCATCTTATACTAACAGTGATATTCTCTAAGAACACAGAGCCCCGGGCTGAATATTACAGATCTTTAACCCATTTCATCCACCCAACAACCCCATCAGATAGGAACTGTTATTATCCAGGGGAGACCTGAGTTATGTACCTATTGGCCCTCTTAGCCTGGGAACAGATGCCTTTGGTCTCTCCCCTGACTATTTCCAAGAAGAAAACATTCCAATCTGGAAAGGCAGCACCATCAGGAGTCTGAAATGCACACGTGGGGAAGACAACTTAAAAACACAAATGAAGTGAGAACATATTCATATGGAGTGAGCCAGACATTATTGGACCGATTCTCCATTCATTTCATAACTAAATATTGACTGAGCACCTACTATGTGCCTGGCTCCATGAATCAGATGGGCTTTATTGAGTTTTATATGTGCAGGGTACTCCCCGAGTGGGGCCCTGATGGTCTGCAAGAGCTTAGGCAGGAAGCATTTCAGAAAGGACGGGCAAATGACTGCTGCCACATGACACCAAGTGGAAACCACCGTCAGGGAGCAGCTTCCCCTCCCCTTCCCCAGGCTGCGAGCCCACACGTCCAGGGGGCTCCTTCTTAGATCTTAATCCAAGCGCATTCAATTTCAGATTTGTGTGGCCTTGATAGAGCTCCTTCATCAAGTTTTATTCTTCATAAAAGATCCATTTCCCAAGACTCATAAAGTGACTCCTTCTAATTCAGTGTTATTTTATAAATACTTTCATTGCGAGCATCAATCACAGGCAGCTGACTTCCCGGCCATAAAACAACAGCTTGCAACATCACCATGTTACCCGATATGTATTTACTTATCAAGTTGAAGAACACATGTTTGCAAAATCAGCAATGTTACAGCTCCACCAGCAATTTGCCTGCACTTTCTTCCCTCTGAACGCAAACCCTCCAGTCTCAGACGTGCTGTATCTCAGCCCTCCTGGTTCATTTTGATCTTGTAGCTGCGGTAACCACCAGCCCTCCCGCCCCGTGCAGACCTCCCAGAGCCCCACGTTGATCATGCCCGGGACTTCGGGCAGGTGATCTACCTAACAGGTGCAGTGCCGGGGTCATCGATCATCTGCTGAGCACCATCTCCCCTCCCCCCCCGGGGACGCGGGCCCTGCTTGTCCTTTGGGCACTCGGGGCAGCTCGGAGGTGCCCCAGACAAGCTCTAATGGATCAGAGCAAAGGTGTCCGATAGCCCGTCTTCAGGGAGCATTCTTGAACAGTGCACGGTGCAGTTGGAAATGCCTAAGCAACAGGAGCCGTGCTGGAGGACAGGGGGAAGAACAGGCATCTGGGCTCAGCCGCCCACCTGCTGCAGGACCTCTATGACCCCCGCTTCCCTCTCCCCAGAACAGGGCGAGTGATGACCCCTCGGTGTAAGGGAGGTTAGTGCTTCGTCACTGGTGTGACGTCACTTACGTCCCTCACTGCCCTCCTGAGTACCCTTGGACGCTGGCCCGCAGTGACCTTGAGCAGATGAACTGACTTCTCTGAGCGTCTTCTTCTGCTTTAAGAAGGGAAGTGAGCAAGTTACCCTGGCAGGATTATCATAAGAATGCCTGGGAGGCACACAGTAGGTCTGCACATTGATTTCCCTTTGAATTACGGCAAAGGCTGCCTCATCAGGCCCCGGATGTCACGTGCAGCTGCAGACCAACTTCACCTAGCGGCGGGCGTGTGTGTGAACTTCAAATCCAGAAGAGAGTTCCAGGGGCAAACGTTTCAGTTGCTCAAGCGCAAGATTTGAGAAGCGCCGCTACTTTCAGAGCCGCTAAGATGGGGTTTCTTAGCCAGGGCGCTCTTGGCCCTGGGGGCTGCACATTCCTTGTTCTGGGGTGTCCTGTGTGTTGCAACGTGTTTCTTTACTGGTACTCACCCACGGGGTGCCAGGATCACACACTGTATCCCTGCTGTCACAACCTAAAGTGTCTCCAGACGCTGTCCCTTGAAGAATAAAAATCTCCCCCCAACCTTGAAAACCACTGCTCTAAGGAGGACTCAAATAACTTGCAGAACCATTCCTACAATTGGCTAAACAAACAAACAAAATACACGATTTCCTTTCTTTTTTTTTTTCCTAGAGCTTTATAGACGTGTAGTTTCATATTTGAGAATTTGGGCTACTTTATGCAAATCCAATACAAAGATTTCTTATTACTTTGGAGTATTAGGGATAGAGATTCCACTTAACGTTGCTTTTCTGAAGTGTTTTAGGCAAGATCAGATAATTCGGTAGAGTGCCCTGTATCCTTCTGAAAGAGCTGCATAAAATAGGAAGGATAGATAAAAAGATTAAATGGAATTTTTTTTAAGATTTTGAGAAAAATAGTACCTTAAAAATCTGGATGAAATGAAGAAATTAAGGCAATAAAGTGAACCCTGAGAAGAGGGACCCCACTTTCAGGCATGTGTTACCTTTCATTTCAAAAACCCATTTTCGGGGCGCCTGGGTGGCTCAGTGGGTTAATCCTCTGCCTTCGGCTCAGATCATGATCTCAGGGTCCTGGGATCGAGCCCCGCATCGGGCTCTCTGCTCAGCAGGGAGCCTGCTTCCTCCTCTCTCTCTGCCTGCCTCTCTGCCTGCTTGTGATCTCTGTCAAATAAATAAATAAAATCTTAAAAAAAAAAAAAAACATTTTCTTGCCTAAAATCTGGCCGGCTATAGTGCAACTAAGTAGCAGCTTGCCAGAAAAGTGGGGCAAAGGTGCCGTGAAAATTGAGTGATGACCACGCGAAACCGAAGGATTAAGATAATCAGAAGGTGGTTCTGTTGCCACCATCTCTTTATCGGTGTAAAAATAAACAACTGTTGAAGATAGATGGGAGACAACCATTGCTCAACTTGTCATAACTTATTACGTATTTGACTGACAATTTGTACTTAAACAACAACAACAACTAGCTCCAGGAAGGCAAGGTAAATCTGGGAAGAGAAGTCTATCGCCTTTCCAACCGAGCCTGTGGTACCCACAGCTGCACGTAGACGCTCGTGGCTACGGTTCAAGGAGCAAGCAACTGTCTCAAATTCAAGGCGTTCTCACTTGTAGGGACAGGGCTGTCTTCCCACTGGAAGGTCCTTCGTCAGCTCAAATCTGCATCAGGAGTATAGACCTCATGCTAGTTTGATTCTGTGCTCTTCTTGGGGGGAAATCATGAGTCACCTGAAATGCTCAGTGGTTGACATACTACATGACATCCTTGATGGCCCCCATAGCCCAGCATTTGAGAGATGCTCGTGATTTTGCAAGTCGGTGGGTTCTGCGGAATGGTCCTGTTGTTGGTGCTGCCTGAGGTTTTCCATGTCGACCTAGCGGCCGTCATCTGGAAGCTCAGCTGGGGTTGGGTGATCCAAGGCGGCTTCAACGTACACGTCTGATGGTTTGCTGGAGGTAGTGGCCAGCAAGCATTAGCTCCCAGACACGTGGCTCCTGGCAGCTGGGCTCCAGGAGGAGGGGTTCCAGCACAGAAGCACTTTCACATCTCTGCTTGTATATTTCCATGCATCCCGCAGGCCACAGGAAGTCACGTGGCTAAGCCCACAGTCAGTGCGGAAGGGACAACACAAGAGTGTGGACACAAGGCCGTGTAATTCACTGCGGCCACTAGTGGAACAGTCTTACTCCCTCAAAAGCTGTCCCTGGAGTCAAGGCATTTGAGATGAGTGGAAACCAATCCAAATATTTGAAAATACATAAGGAACTGCCCGGATGTTTATGCTCTTCTCTAGAACAGTGTCATCTAGCTCTAGGCCAAAGCAACAAAATTTACTTTCTAGAGAAATACGATTAATAAAACATATTTATTTGTTTCCTTCCATCTTTACTTCCTGCCATTATCAGAGAAGATTAGCTGTGGATTGCATGGGACAGCAAACCCAAGCTCTAAACAAGATGGGATTTGACTTCTCTCATTTATTTCTTTCTCCTGTAAATGAAGCTGGAGGGAGGCATTCCAGGCTTCCCTGGAAGCTTCATGGTCATTAGAGAATCCAGGATTTAGATCCCTTCTGTCTTTCTGCTCTACCTTCCCATCATGGAGCTTCTATTCAAAGGGCCACCTCATGGTAGGGACTGCCAAGACTCAGTCATCACGTCTGCATTCCAGGTAGCAGGAGGTGAGGAGAGGAGTTGTTACAAAGTGCATATCTTGTGGTTAAGGTCCCTTTAAGGAGTATCACACACAATACTTGTAGTTATACCTCATTGTCTAACCCTTAGTCCATGGCCACATTAGCTGCCAGAGAAGCTGAGATATCTAGTACTGGGTAGTCAGCAGCATGGCCAGCTAAAATCGGGAACAGAGGAAGAATGAGTACTAAACAGCAACTCATAGTTGGGGTCATTGTTCCTCTAGCAAAGCAGAGTTCAGATCATAGCTCATGGGAGTCATTAGCTGTGTGTCCTTCTCAGTCCTGATTTCATCATCTATGCAATGGGCTCACCCAGGTATATAATGTGCCTCCCATGGTTCATATAGGATCAAGTAAGTTAATGCTTGAAATGTGTATCATGGGATGTGATATCATTGTGTCTCTACTGCCTCCTGTTTTGCTGGGCCCTGGGACCACAAGAGAGGACTTTCCTGTTCCAAAAGGGAGGCAGAAGGAAGAGGGGAAGACTTCATAGTGGGTGCACCATTTTCTTAAGTTGTAATTTATCACCAATGGACACATTAACAACATTTAGCTCATGTCCTTGGGGAAAATAAGTGGCTCTTTTGACAGTCAAGGTCAAAAACTAAAAGCTGGTGAGCCATAACCTGTTTTATTTGGCGTTCTTGTTTTACTCTGTGATCTTTTATTTTTTAAAATTTTAACTGGTGTCCAATGTGTAAATATTCTGATAGATTATATGCAAATCCAAATTATCATCTTTTCTTGAAAAACCAAAAGATCTGGCCTCTCCAGACTCACATTTGAGAAATGTGGCAATTACTTTAAGCTAAAAGGCAGCTTCCCCTTAAACAAGACATGGACCCTCCAATTTGCCATAGACCACACCACTCCCAATTGTTTTGAAGTTGTTTTACTCATGTTAGGTTATCCATGTAGGCTTTGGGTGGGCATTTGCACTTCTCCCTCCTGGCCCAGCTCCCTGACCTCACTCTGGGAATGGGATTAGAGAGTCACATCCCCAAGCTGATGGGATCGGGTTGCTGTCAGAGGAAAGACCACAGGTCATTGACACCTTCATCAAAACTCTCATCTTCAAGAACTTTCTAGATCCAATGCACAGCCTGATCACCATATGCAAAATGTGAGAGGAACATCTGTTGAGGAATAACAGCCCTAGGTAATGGAGGGACAGAGGGAAGGGCCCCCCACCCAAAGAAACAACAGTGACGAAGCTACATCTCTCAGGCTTTGCCTTAGGTCTCAGGGACCTGCCTGCCCTGAGCTGGGCTTTCATTAATAGTCTGCACACCCAGAGCGGAAAGCCAACCTCTTTCTCCCACTCCACCTGCGAGTGCTTGAGAGATAAGCAGAAAAACTTCAAGTGAATTATGAGGAGCAGCTTCCAATCGGATACCCCCTCAAATGAAGATAAAGCTGGTATGAAATGCTAATGCAGGTCAATGGGAAAATAAGACACTATCCGTGATTCATTACATGGGTGACTTTTCAGGAATGCATGTGCCGTAGCATGTGGGCTACCTCTGGAAACCTGTCAAGTTGCTGTGGTTATCTTTTGTCAACTAATCATTGGACGGTTTCCCTATTAATTCCTGTGTACTCGGAAACATTGATAAGACCAGAGGAAGCTGATTTATGCATGCATGCACTCAACCGAAGTCCCTGGGCTTGTCCGAGGGAAGAAAGGAGCTGTTTCCTTGGGAGAATTTAATGACTTCCCGCTTCATAGATGCTGAGTGTGAGTCCTAGAACGAGTAGGAGTTGCCCTGTTTGTGGTTGGATCCCACAAGCTTTTGCTCATCACCAGCATGCACAGCAGCGGGTCCCCCCAGAATGGAACTGCAAATTGCGGCAGTCAATACAAATAGTGATAAAATTGAACATTCCTTGAGTATGTACCATCGCCCAGGCGTCGGACTTTATATTCATTAATTTGTACAAATCGGTGGGGACAATATCATCCCAAGGAGGAGCAAATTGGTGCTTGGGGGGACATTAAAAATATTGGATACTGCAATGGTTTGTGACCCTCCAAAGGGTCATAGTCTGTGATTAGAAATTCAGGACATCAGTGGCGGGGGTGGCAAGTAGGGGAAAAATGTCTAAAAAGGCTCTGGAAGGGAGGGTTGGGTAATAGAAAATTTAAAAATAAAAAAAAAAAAACCGTTGAGAGACTCTGCATTAATACATTCGATGTTCACACAGGCAGTTCCGAGGGATTGTTTCGTAAATGGAGAAGTTGAGGTTTGATGAAGCAAAGGAATTAGCCCACGGAGGCCCCGCTGGTAAATGGCGAGGCCAGGATGTAAAACCCCTCCTCTAGCCGTGTTCTTCTTTGCATTTGCATGCCTCCTTCTTTCTCTTCACCTTTGAGGACTGGAGGGGACAGCTGGGCTGTGTACCCCTGCGTGGTCTGGAAGCAATCCCAGAGTGGTGTGGCAGGGTGAGAGGGATAGGTGCCGTGGCTTGTGTCACTAAAGTCACATTTGGCGACACCTGTCACATGCATACAATGACACTCGTGGCCAGATGTGTCTATGTCTGCAAGCAAACTTGGCCTATTAGTGATAAGCTCCTCTCGTTTGCCCAAGGCAGTCCTGGAATGCCCTCGGTCCCACGTGGCATCAGAATGCACTACCTACTCTTATGACTTGGAGGATTCGTCAACAATGTGACATTTTGTCCCATCTAGGGGACTCCCTTGGTGATGTCTGCCATCTTGGATCACCTTAGGTGTTGTATTACACATCTCCCTGGAAAGCATGCAGTGGCCCCAACCATGCTATCAGAAATCTGGGGCCAGGGACACCTGGGTGGCTCCATTGTTAAGCATCTGCCTTCAGCTCAGGTCATGATCCAGCGTCCTGGGATCAAGCCCCTCATCAAGCTCCCTGTTCAGCAGGGAGCCTGCTCCTCCCTCTCCCGCTTCCCCTGCTTGTGTTCCCTCTCTCACTGTCTCCTCTGTGAGTTGAATAAATATAAAATCTCAAGGAAGGAAGGAAGGAGGGAAGGGGAGAGAAAGAAAGGAAGAAGGAAGGAAAATAAGTAAGTTAGCCTGAAGCCAAGTACAGATCTGAATGTCCAAGTCTCAATGTACTATTTGCTTATGGTAATATGGTTTTAAAAAAAAGGGGTCTAATAATTTTGATCCTGTGAAGATGATGTTTGGGGATGAGGTCAAAGAAATTTCCAGAATAGAATATCCTGTTGCCTGTTAGCCCAGGGTACGCAACAGTTTCGAGCCTCCCACATCTAAGGCTGGTTGACCTTTCATTGAGGTTATAAGCAGCCCCTCACCTTGGGATCTGCTCTCTGTTCCCTATGGGTGTGGCTGTTCTTGAAGCCACGGGGAAGCCAAGCTTCCAACAGCAGCCCTTCAGGTTATAACAGCAGGCGACACTTTCTCTAATCAGACGAATGCAGCAAAGAGGAAGGGGCCATCTTACCGGACAAAACAATCATAACTGTTTGTCAGCCTGTCATGTCAGTGACCATGCCCTTCAACCAAAGAAAATGACAGCCCTGCTTGAGACTCTCAACGCGCAACCTGTAATTCTTTTATTTGCTTTGGAGGGGCCGTTCCTAGTTCATCTGGGAGTGATAGGGTGATTATCATTTATTTTGACACTCAGGAGAATATTGTGATGGGGGAAAAGGCAGAAATGTATTTCAGGGGACCCACACGTGTGTCTATCATATAATTATCTTTTCTCTGCCATCGGGCAGTACATGTAGGCGCAAGACAAGCATGAATGGGGAAGCCACTGGGCTGATGGAAACGAGCAAGCCCTTCTTCTGAGATCCAGGGTGTGGGCTCAGGCAAAGGGTAGGGCACAGGTGCCACCCGGGCATGAGAACAGCCATCCTGGTGCCTGCCTGCTGAATGTCAGCCTGCTGAATCCAATTCCAACAGGGGCCCCCAAGGAGAAAAAATATGTTTAGAGGTGGTAGTGAAGCATGCCCAGTTGTGAAAAATGCCCAGGCAATGTTGTCTACTCTTCTTGGTAACAAGCTCGTCACGTTTTCTGGTCAACGCCAAAGAAGACGAATTGTAAGAATACTCAGCATTGATAAAGGACCTCCCCCATGTCTGATGCTAGGCTTTTAGTCTGTACCCTCCAAGAGCCCAACTTAGGACCAGGCAGCCCATCATGTAAAGATGTTCGTAAAATGAAGAAGTTCTGTCAACAGAGAAGTTAGGGAAATGCTGCCAAGGCTGTTCTCTCTTGGAGATTTACAAGATGCATTTGCTTACTAAGGACACTAAGAAGTCCTCCAGGATAGAAACTTGCTTAACTTGTCGTTATTGTGTATTTCCTGATTCCGTTTCTCTGCTGAGCCCGTGGAACCAGAGTTCCTTGGACACAGTTTAGGAAACGCTGGTATAGGAAGTTTATGCAACCACTACAGAACCGAGAAGTATGAAAATCATGATCCAGCCCACCAGGGGAGGGGCTGGCAAGAGCAGGGTGTTGGGCCCAGCAGATGGAGTGGGACGCGGGATAGAATCTTGACCGTAAAGGAAAACGATAGAGTATCACATGGAGAGGCCGTGTAGCCTACAGAACGTGTAGGCGTGTGTGTGTACACACATGTATATCTGTTAACATAGAGTTATGATCCCCACAGTAGAAGCCCCTATCTGCAAACTAATCCCATGGGCAGGATGGAAAGGAGAGGGTGAGGCAGAGCAACTCAGAGGTGATCCGCACCTGGGCTCACCCTGCTGCAGCAGGTACCAGGTTCTGTAGACAGCTCTGTTGTCTGAGGCCATCACCGGCACTGTCGTGATGGCTCAGAACCTAGAGCAGGTTTGATAAGAGAAGGTATCCTCCTCAAACACTAATGTATGGGCATTGTACCAAGTTCTTTAATTCAGTATCCTGTGAAACCCTTATGGAGACCAAAGACAAAAGTGTTACTAACATCCTGTCGTTGCAGTTGGGAAAACCAAGGCTTAGGTAGTACTGAGTAACTTGCCCACATTCATATAGCAAGACTTGAACCTCAGCGTTACCCCAGAGTTGTTTTCTTTAATGTTACAAACCTATTTACATGACTTTGGCACCATTCAGTCTCCATGGAGGCGGGCCTCGGAAATCCTGTTCTGTACCTACATCTGAGCTAAGACAGAGGCAGCACATAAGACCAACTTCATTTCCTCCCAAACTATTCATTAAAATGAAAAGCATTTTCTGGATAAACATAAGAATATTCCAGGATACCCTTTTGTCCTATCATATTATGAAATCTGCAACAATAACAGTGATAAAAGACGTCACCAGTGACTTTCCTGGTGAAAAGTGAAAACTCATTAGCCCCAGGGGTCTTGTTTTCTTCCTCTCATCCTTTTCGTGCAAGCCGTAATGCATGCAAGCCATGACAACTTCATTTTTATGCTTTATTTTGCTTGCTCGTCTATGATTCCCGGGAGTAGCTGCCTAGACCATCAGGTGGAGAAAAGACCCTAATTCCATTGTGTGCCTCAATGGGAAACCAAAATGCCAAATTGTTTGCTGATATTTTCCAAAGATAAAGGGCAAGATAAAGGGGTGCGTAAGCCAAGCATTATCTATGCTCGCCGTTGACCCCCAGGTTTGCCTTCTGACAATTTCACAAAGGCCTAAAGAAAGGCAAAGAAACATGGTTGGATAGAAAATGTGCCTGGTGCCTCTGGCCTTATGGCAATACTGAGACCGCTTTAGAAATCCATCCAGACTTAGGGCGGTCAAATCCCCTTGTTTGTCTGATCAATCAGACCTAATGGCTGATAATCCGATTCCAATTGTGGAAAAAATTCAAGTGCCTTTGATGGTCTGAGAAGCACAGTTAGAGACAGGAAAGGAATACCAAGATGGCATCTGAGCCAGATGAATTTTTTGTTTACTTTAAGGTTCAATATTTTCTGCGTGTGAGTATTTCTGCTGGGAACTATAGGACTGTATCACTTTCATCTCTTACCCATTAGTTCACATTTTGTGGGTCCAGAAGGGGTCAGAATCCACAGGTGGGCCCGATAGTCTTAGAAGAGTAAACTACAATGAAAAATCGTAGCTGGTTGCTCTGAGCTAAATACAGTGGCTCGCAGTTGTCAAATACAATGGCTCACAATTGACACAAATGTCACACAATTGTGTGCCTGCTCACACAGCAGGCAAATGTGCTTGATTCTGCTCTAGCCCATGCTTCTGTTGGGTTTGTGAAATCAATACAGGGAGCCTTACGAAAGTGGAGCAGGGAGACCAGCAAGGGGAAGGTTGGAAAGGGGAGTGAACCACTCCATGTCAATTACAAGGAGAATTGTCAATTATAGACCCATCAGGAGAATCGTCAACAAGAAAGAATCATCAATTACAGGTCCCAACAGGGAAGGACGT
>ML106589.1:74310-89174 GCA_003697995.1 Taxidea taxus jeffersonii | reverse complement strand
TTTTGATGCTTGTTCCCCTTGCTATATTAGGGAAATTCTCTACAATAATCCTCTCCAGTATACCTTCTGCTCCTATTTCTCTTTCTTCTTCTTCTAGAATCCCAATTATTCTAATGTTGTTTCATCTTATGGCATCACTTTTCTCTCGAATTCTCCCCTCGTGGTCCAGTAGTTGTTTGTCTCTCTTTTGCTCAGCTTCTTTATTCTCTGTCATTTGGTCTTCTATATCACTAATTCTGTCTTCTGCCTCATTTATCCTAGCAGTAAGAGCCTCCATTTTTGATTGCACCTCATTAATAGCTTTTTTTATTTCAACTTGATTAGACTTTAGTTCTTTTATTTCTCCAGAAAGGGCTTTTATTTCTCCTGACAGGGTTTCTCTAATATCTTCCATGCCTTTTTCGAGCCCGGCTAGAACCTTGAGAATCGTCGTCCTGAATTCCAGATCTGACATATTACCAATGTCTGTATTGATTAGGTCCCTAGCCTTCGGTCCTGCCTCCTGTTCTTTTTTTTGTGGTGAGTTTTTCCGCCTTGTCATTTTGTCCAGATAAGAATCCGCTGTTCTCCTTGTTAAGTGAACTTGGTCTTGGCTGGATTTCTTTGATCTTCTGGGGGAGGGGCCTGTTGTAGTGATTCTCAGGTGTCTTTGCCCCAGGCGGAGTTGCCCCGCCCTTACCAGGGGCCGGGCTAAGTAATCCTCTCAGGTTCGCTTTCAGGAGCTTTTGTTCCCTGAACGCTTTCTGTAGAGTTCCGGAGGATGGGAATGAAAATGGCGGCCTCCCAATCTCCGGCTCAGAGGAGCCAAGAGCTAGGGGCCCCAGTCTTCAGTGCGCCTTCAGAGAAAAGCGTTTAATCCCTCCGGTCTCCCCAGCCCACGTTTGCACCCGGAGACCGCGCTCAGAGAAATCGTGCGTCATCAGTCCCGTCTCACTGGCTTCTGGGAACGCTCCGAGCTCACCCAGCCTGTGACCAAGCGTCTCTGTCTCTGGCAGAGTCCTACCTGGAGTCTCCGAACCCCGTAGATCCCTGAGCTCTCCCGGGTCGGAGTCTCCCCGGATCTTGTGGGGACCCCTCGCACAGAGCACCGGTCTGTGTCACAGACCACTAGGAAACCTTGGCTCTGTCTCTGCAGCCGGCTTCCCCGCTCTAATACCTGTGAGCTCTGCGATACTCAGACACCCCCGATCCTTCTGTGACCCCGCGGGACCTGAGTCCACGCTGTCCCCGTGAGGTCTTCACCCCAGTTTAGCCTCTGGAGCAATGTCCCTCCATGGAGCAGACTTTTAAAAGTCCTGATTTTGTGCTCCGCCGCTTGCCGGGAGCCGGCCCCTCCCCCTGGGGTCTATCTTCCCATCGCGTTGGATTCACTTCTCCGCTGGTCCTACCTTTTAGAAAGTGGTCGATTTTCTGTTTCTAGAATTGTTCTTCTCTTCGATCTCCTGTTGGATTCGTAGGTGTTTGGAATTGTTTGATAGGCTATCTAGCTGATCTCCTGCTGCCTGATGTCATCTCAGCCTGCTACTTCTCCGCCATCTTGACTCCTCCCTCCAAGATGCCTTTTTTCTAAGTAAATCAGTCTGCTAATCTACCTCTATGAAAAAGTTTATTCACCAAATCTTCTCCCTTATGTAAAAAATCATATAAATCTTTTGCTGAAATTAAGATAAGATGTTTTCACATGTTCTTTGATGTATTAATTTAGTAACCTTGGCAGAAAGAGGTAACAAGCCTTTTTGAAGTTACTTACTCCTAGTGAATATGCTCTTTGGTCCTCATGAATTTTACAGCTTTCAAAGTGCTTACAATTTATCATTTGATTAATTCACTTTAAAATCTTAGTTTCAGGAGCATCTGGGTGGCTAAGTTGGTTAAGGTTCTGACAGCTGATTTCAGGTCAGGTCATGATCTCAGGATCGTGGGATTGGATTCTGTACTTAGTGGGAAGTCTGCTTGACATTATCTCTCTCTGTTCCTCCCCCCTCAAATCAATCAATCAATCAATATAAATCTAAATAAGATAAAATAAAACAAAATATAATAAAATCCTAGTTTCAGTTATACAAGATGAATACATTCTAGAGATTGGCGGTACAACACTGTGTGTATATTTAACAATACTGCATTGTGCATTTAAAATTTTGTTTAAAGAAAAGAAATTTGTTATGATGGTAAATCCATGTTAAGTGTTATTACCACAGTAAAAAAAACAAATAATACCTTATGTAAAACTACCAGCAAATCTCACTGGCTTGTTTCTTTTCAGAACCCTTCTTTTTATTCTTCTCATAAATTAAAAATTTTCTCTGGCTGTATTCTTCTGAAAGTTCGTGGTTTCTGGAAAGTAACAGACATCTCTTCATCTGTATAGTACTACAAATGCCCTGGAGTAAATTTTTCTTGGCAGTGGGACTTAAACTTATTTAGAGCAGGGAAGTGGTCTTGCAAAATTACTTCACTTCTTGGATTTCTATCATTTTTGTTCAATGCTGATTTACACTTTGGTCCAAAGTTTAAGTCCTTCACAAAGAAGACTGATTCTGATTCATGTGTTGTAGGAATGGTGCCTCCTGACTTCTTTCCCTGATGGTGAAACACACGTGCACACACGCACACGCATACACACACACTCAGACTCAATCTTACGTACTGGAGAAAAGAAGAGTAATAGAAGGCAACTTTCTCACATATCTTTCCCTATGAATGACAGTTTTAAGTATTATCAGAGGAGCAGAGTGTTATTTTTTCTTTTGATTTTCCTTCAGTTTCAAGGCAGTGATGAAAAGAGATAACAGGCTGCTGAGGTAAGAAGTGTGAAATCCTTTATTATCTAAAATATGTAAGACATACTTTTATGCCCATGTTACGGAACTGAATTCTGAAAAAAACCCTGAATTTTGCTTCTCGGTATTGTGTGTATGAGTGCTGAATTGAACAGCTGTGAAAAATCTCATATCCTTCCTAGAATGATTACATGCCTTAAAGAAAGAAGATGTGAAAGAATTACGGGAAAATAAATATAAACATTGCTATTGTCCTTTACACTTCTGGGAAATGCAAAATTCTGGGCACTCCATAAATATTGTTGATTATGAATAGAGAGTGAATTTCTATCAATTGCTGACAACATAGTCCATCTCATTTGATTTACTGAGCTATATAAAATGATAGATTACATTTAAATCTTTTTTATTACAGTTAATGTTTTGTTATTTTTATGTTGAAGCACCACAAAGTTGATGTACATTTTCTTTTCCAGGGAAAAATAACCAGCTCTATTTAATCTCTACTAAAGATAAATAATACCACAAGGCTAATGAAAATAAAATTGAATCAAATGGATTTTTAATGAGTTAAATCTTAGTTAATATAAACATGAATGATTTCCTGTTTGTTTCTTCTGGCACACAAGAAACTCAAATGTGCTTAAATTTCAGTAATCGTATAGTCAATGTGTTTTATCGTCATATGGGTACCTCATGGTTGTGTCATATTTAAGTTGGCAACTTTATTCTGTGTTATTAAGCCAGTGCTATAGTTAATTAGTAACTACCTGAGACCCATGGATTAATACTTTAAGTTGACTTTAGATTGGATAGTGTCTAGAATGTGGAGGTTCCTTAAAAAAAATCACTGATAATAGACAATGAAAGTCATCGATTCTTAATCATGTAAATACTAAATATTTATATAATTGTTATTCATTCATAAAATCCATATTGTTTTATCTGACAACCCTCATACTGGCATTTGTATAATAATTACTAAGATTAGATTTTAACTGACAATAAGATAAATTACAAAAAGTTCAGAGCATATTTGTTGATTTTCCTGATTATTTTAAAAAAGTTTATTCAATGCAGAAAATTATAATTGCTGAAAAAAGCATTTTATTTTACTTCTTAAAAAAAGTATCTTAAAAATAAAATCACCAGTCATCCCAGTTTTCAAAAACAACTGATTTATAAGTTTAATGTACATATGTACATGCACATACACACAAGTCCACTGATATGATGACTTACATTTATAAAACTTCTTTAGTGACCTAATGTTTTGAAATTTATATAGTTCTCATATAGATTTCTCTAATTCATTTAACTTATCATTTATTGGGTAACAATCAAATACCTTTACATAACACTGGCTCCAAAGGATGTCACAATGTTCTATTATTGTTGTGGGGATAAATACAGTTAAGCCACTTTTTCCTGAAAAATTTTCAGAGATGTTAATTTAGTTTTATGTATTATGACTTTCCAAAGGAAATATAATGTAGTATTTCCCAATTTATTTTATCATGGAATTCTGCTGTTTTCCCTAGGTACATCCTTTGTGACTATAGTTCCTTCAAACGCAATTTGGAAAATGGTGATCCAGGCTCTTAGCCTTATCTTCAAAGAAATGTTAGAGCCTGAGAGTGAATTTTTTAAATAATTAATCTCAGTCTTAGGTGTTGATCAGGCATTCCAAAATATAGCTTATCTTTCCTAAGTAGAATAATATTTTGACTTGTGATTGTGGATTTGACTTTTGGGCATAATTTCATTCATATGTTAACCACTAATATTATTATTAACCCAGTACCATTCTTGATATGTGTAAGAAAAAAAATGTGGGGTGCCTGGGTGGCTCAGTCCATTGGCTGCCTCACTCTTGGTTTTGGCTTAGGTCATGATCTCCTGGGTCATGGAACTGAACCCAGTGCAGGGCTCCTCACTCAGCCAGGAGTCTGCCCAAAGAGTCTCTCCCTCTGCTCCTCCCCGCACTCACATGCACTCTCTCTCTCTCAAATAAATAAGTAAATCTTTAAAAAAAGAAAAAAGATAAATGTATGTTGATTATATAAATAGTAGTAATGTTTATGATTATGATGAGGGTAATGATAACTATGGTGATGAACAGGAGGAGGAGGTTATCATTCATTTAGTTCACAAATACTGCAGCAGGAATCTTATGTATTTAATTTTCTAAATTACTACCCCTTTGGCAGACATATATTTTCCCAACTTACATATACAAAATTAAGCATCAGTATGCTTAAGTAACTGGCTCAAAATTACATGGACACTAGTAAGATTTCATGTAAATTATGGTCGGGTCTATAAATTATGAGTATTTTTAGCTGCTGTTTAGTCATTATTTAACATATGAATAAATGGAAGGAACTATATGTATATGGTCTTAAGCTACTCAGAATGACAGAATCATGCAAAATTGCTAAAGTGGATTATTACAGAGTTCACAAACCTCATAATGAAAATGGAGACTAGGGATGCCTGGGTGGCTCAGTGGGTTAAGCCTCTGCCTTCGGCTCAGGTCATGATCTCAGGGTCCTGGGATCGAGCCCCACATTGGGCTCCTTGCTCAGCGGGGAGCCTGCTTCCTCCCCTCTCTCTGCCTGCCTCTCTGCCTGCCTGTGATCTCTCTCTCTCTGTGTCAAATAAATAAATAAATAAAATCTTTAAAAAAAAAAAAGTGGAGACTAAGTCCTAGAAAATTCAAATGACTGAATTGCTCAAATTTTGGTTGATATCTTCAAAACAGTTCATTCACATATTTTCCTGCAACCCCACTTTCAGTAGATAAGCTCCTTTATAATTACATGTCTCAATAATTTTGCACATGTGAAACTCACGTGTGTCAAATATTTTTAAAAGCCAAATCCCAAAAAGAGAGGATGTTACAGGTTCTGTAAACGTGTGGCGAAGAGAGGTGGGAGCTAGAGAAAGGCACTTCCCCTGGTCTGGCAAGTGAAATGAAACAAAATATTTGATCACATTTCTAAGAAATTAGGCAGTAGGAGCTCAGGTGTATCTCAGGTGAATGAACCTTAAGCACTGGGATTTCTTGCCTCAGTAAGTATTCTTTTCCCTAGTACACGGTAAGTACTGAGATTGTAATAAAAGTTAAATAATGATTAAATAATAAAAGAACAAACTGTAGGGGCGCCTGGGTGGCTCAGTGGGTTAAAGCTGATGCCTTTGGCTCAGGTCATGATCCCAGGGTTCTGGGATGAAGCCCCGCATCGGGCTCTCTTCTCAGCAGGGAGCCTGCTTCCCTTCCTCTCTCTCTGCCTGCTTGTGATCTGTCAAATAAATAAATACATAAAATCTTAAAAAATATTAAAAAAAGAACAAACTGTATAATTACTACTATTAAGTATCCCCTACTTTTAATAATTCTTTTCCAAATCTAGCATCTGCTTGTCTCCACTGCAACAGGACTTACAGAATTTCAAGGAAGAATGGCAAAACTTGGGCAAAGTCTCACAGAAGCTCTAAGATTTGTATTGACCATTCAATGAAATGATGGATATTCACAGAGAGAGGGGGAGGAGATAGCATGAAATCCAAAAAGTTAATTTAGGGAAAGGATATAAACAGAGACAGAACTGTGTTTTATATGCTCCATGGGCAATGATTAGACCTTTCCAAGAGGTCTAATCTAAGAGAAAAATGATGAGGGACTTAACTGGAGGAATAGATTGGTATCATACTGAATAGGGAGTTAAATACTAAAGAATCTGACTTTTATTTAGTAAGTGGGTTTTTGAGCCAGGGATTGATATATAAAATGATATTTGAGGATTAGAAACCAGTGTGGTATATATGGGCTCAATTACAGGAATGCCATCTAGAAGAAGGAATATTAGTAAGAGAGTCACTGCCATCCTCTAAGGTAGTTTTTGCATCCTTGCTTATATGAAAAATCTGATTAAAAATTTCTTTATCTCCCCAATAATGTAGTTGTTTATAATTATAGTTTGTGCATTTTGGCCAGTAGTTTTCTAATTTTACCCTTGAGTTCTTTCAAAATTCTTGGGTAGATGTCAACTGGCCTGTCAATTTATCTACATAAACAGATATTCCTAACAGAAACCTTTAATTTTTGTATAGGAATGTATGCTGCCACAAAAATAATTCAACAACTTGTCAGCTATAGAGGAAATATTTGTTGCTGGTGTATTGTATTTAAAGACATATTTCACATGATGATACTATCAGCCAGAATTTATACTTTTACAGCCAAATCTTCAATTGAGATTCTTTGATAAAGCTTTTTCATGCTAAATACCTAAATATAGAAGAACCAAACATGATTTTAGTTAGCATCCTGTGAATGCTTCTATTGTATGGTTTTTTGTTAGCTTGGTATGGAGGTATTCCTCAGAGAAGAATAGGCTTTAGGGCACCTATCTTATCAGAGGCATAGTTTTTCTTTCTGACTTTCCTCGTATCAGAGATAGTTCTTTATTTTGAGAAATTTATTAAATTAAAATCTTCTATACACAGCCTGTGATAACAGCTGTAGGCAACATAGATCAGCATCTGTCTGTACACTTAACAATAAACAATCAAAACAGACAAGAACACTTAGGTTATATTCAAGGAAAGCATGTGCAAGGCAAGCATTTCATATCAAGTCAAGTAGTCCTTACAACGTGAAAGATACAACCAAAGAATTTTGAACATGTATTGTCAGCATGAGCTCTTTTAGGAAACAAATAAATGATAAACTTCAAATAAGAAGTCACTGAGGGAAACCTCAGCAAAAGGCTCAAATATGTTTTACAGAAACTCTAAGACAAAATAAAGGTGCACATAAGAGCAAATGGATATAATGCAGATGGTAAATATCTGGTAAGTATAGAAATAGGCGGGATTTGGGGATGGAGTCGAGGCAAGAAGGTGGTCAGGAAAATAATCTCACTGATTGCCTCCCATGTGACAGCTCACAAATCTAGTTGTAGAAATATAGGCACATTAACAGGACAAAGGTAAACATGAAGAAAAATAATACTATTGATTAAACTGGTTGTGAAGGAGGGGAAAAAGGAAAAGGACAGGTTAAATCCATAACAATGTGTGTAACTGGCAAGACATAGATATGTCTAAAAGGAAAGGACTCAAATATTACAAAAGGCAAAAACTAAAGCCAAAATATAAAATTTCTTGCCTGTATGAAGATTTATGCAAAACAAAAACTTAAACAGAAAACACAACATCAGATAACATCAGTGATGAGGACATTGCCAGTAACAGTAATAAATGTATGTATTAAACTTGCCTATTAAAAGGAAAACAAATTTCAAGGTTGATTATAAAGCAAAAGCAATTCTATGTGGCATATATACCTAAATCAAAGTGATTCCCAAAGACTGAAAATAGAGAGATGGGAAAAAACCAACAACAAAAATAAAAAAGACAGTCTAAGATTTGGAATTTTACCCAACATATTTAAATGGGAAGAATAGCATAGATACCATCACTTACGATGTTTCAGCTTTTGGAAAAAACAAAAAATGTGGCAGATTCAGAGTGGTGATGCACCCTGCAACTGTCACAGGAGTTTAATAAATCTTCAGATTGATGCTATTTCAGCTGATTCTTCAGCTTATTAAGGACTAGATAGGTCTTACAGAATGTACTCCAAAATATATGCATATTGAAGAAAATTTAGAATATAAAGACATTTAGAAAGAAGAAAACAGAGTCCTTGAATAGACACTTCAATCAGGGATAAGTACTATTAATGTTTAGAGTATAATTATTTGTGGTATTTTCCTTTTTTAGGTTATATATAAAATACACATAACATATATATGTAACATATATACATCACATGCATGTTTCTTAAAATTGGATGTTAAAAAATTAGATGTTAAATATACAGTCTTATATTTTGCTTTTCTAATATGACAGACATTTCCCACTAATCTCTAAAATTTATAATATAAAGATGTACCGTACTGTCTTATTGTGAAATGTGTTTTAAGTCATAATATTTTACTCTTATAAACATTGTTGGAATAAAGAGAAGCCTATATAAATCTGTACCTTTGATTGCATCCTTAGAATTAATTATTAGAAGTAGGATTTGTATATCAAGGTGCATAAAGATTTCAAGGACATTTTTTAAAATGGAATGATTTTACCATTTCCACTGTCCTACACAGTATATGTTTGCACATCTTATCTACCTTTTTTCACTAAGATTGAGTTTTAAGAAAAGATAAGCTTATCATTCTGAAATTTAAAAATATATTTTACTCATATTAGTTGCATTTTCTTTGCATTTTTCCTCTTCCTTCCTCTAGCAAGGAAATTTTCTAAGGAAAATCTGGAATATTTTCCACAGCGGTAGTTAGAGTTGATTCTCATTATTCATGATAGTTAATTGTATAAAGTTGTTGTGAACACTGAAAAAGTGGATACTATTTCTCCCAGGGAATATTGGATATATTGGATATATTGGATACACCATTGCTCCCAGGGAAAATACAGAATTAGTTTCCTGACAGCCTGTAGTCAACATATTTTCATCAGCAAATCATGACATAATCTTTTTAATGCATGTTTCTGTTTAAAGGCATTTAAAAAATATATATATACATATATATGTATATATTTGAAATGCCTATATATATACATATATATGTGTATATATATATTTGATTCATTAACACTGAGCTGAAAATGGCCAATAGAACTACAATTCATGCCTGGATGAAGCTTATTTAACACGCGTATTTTTTTTTAAGATTTAATTTATTTATTTGACAGAGAGAGACACAGCTAGAGAGGGAATACAAGCAGGGAGAGTGGAAAAGGGAGAAACGGGCTTCCTGCTGAGCAGGGAGTCCCATGTGGGGCTTGATCCCAGGACCCTGGGATCATGACCGGTGCCGAAGGCAGATGCTTAACGACTAAACCACCCAGGTGCCCCAGCACAGGCATTTCTTCTGTATAAGGCATATAAAGTCTTCTTGCATTAGAAACAGTAGACAGGTTTCAGTATTTGGGGTTATTTTGTGTTTGGGGGGCATTTTAAATAGCAAAGTCTCCAACAAAAAGCACAAAAATATAAAAAATTGTGGCACTGAATAGACCACAAAAAGGAAACTCATTTATAGTATGATAGCTGCAATAAGAAGGCAGACTATTGTCTTGTTTGACCTCAGCTGGGAAAGTGTGCATTCCAGTGACTAAAATTTTCTCAGCTCTGCGTGTATCCATGAATGACTTTGAAAGAGCCACAAATATCAATTTTAGGGTTATAAATTTTAACAAATAGATGAATTCACAATAACAGAATTGACAAGCATTAAAGGTTAACTGTTTTTCATGATATTTTTCAAATTCAGATGATTTTTCAAATTCATTATTTATGGCTCTAACCATATTACATTGGGAATATTGATATTATTCACTTATATAAGCTCTTTGCCCATTAAGGAAGCTAACCTTTTGTTATATTTATTTAAAAGTTATTTTCCCCTAGTGTTTTCTTTGCCTTTTAGTATCCCTCAGAGTGTTTCTTCATGTTCAGTCATTCTGCCTTTTGTGGACTATAATTTTATTCTTTTATCAGTTTTTCAATTTCTGTTGTGCTTTAAAAGAACCTGCAAAGAAATGAATGGGCTCTTGCATCATCCTCTCATTAGTGTGGTTTCTCTTTTTGTTCCATCTCATTATTGATATGGACTTTATCATTGTAAGGTATGAGATGAAAATCTATAATTTTGCTTCTTTTAAAATAATTTATCCCATTGTCTCAGATCCATTTATTGGATAGCTCTTTTGCTATATGGATTTATAAAGCTGCTATAAGAATTCACAGCAAATTTAGTGGGTTAAATTAACACACAGTTAGTATCTTACAATTCTGTAAGTCACAAGTCCAACATAGATCTCACTGGTCTAATATCAAGGCATCTGCAAAGCTGCACTCATTTCTGGATTCTCCAGGGAATAATTTATTTCCTTGCCTTTTCCACTTCTAAAGGGTGCCAACATTTCTTGTTTCCTGGCCTCTTTCCTCCATCTTCAAAGCCAACAACTGTGAGTCAAGACCTCATGTCTCTTTGATCTGATCCTTCTATCTTTGATTCTATCTCCACAGCCCAGAAAGGTTCTTTGATTCTAAAACTCATGTAATTAGATTGAGTCCTCTTGGATAATTCAGAATATTCTCTGCCTCTCAAATTCCATAATTCTAATCACATTTGCAAATTCTCTTTTGCAATTTAAGGTAACAGGTTTATCAAAGACATCATAGACATCTTTGGGAATGGAGAATGGGGACACTTTTCTGCCTACTACACTCTTAACTTTTTTGGCATACCATGATCTATCACTGAGGTTTTCATTCTATTCTGCTGGTCTGTTATGTCTCCTCTTGCTATAATATCATGCTGAATTTTGTTGATTAATATTATACTTTGATCTCAGGCAGTCCTTAGTGCTTCCTCATAACTTGTATTTAAAATGTTCCTGGTATTTACTTTAGAAAATGCTTTAGAACTAATTAAGTTCAAGAAATAGTCTTTGGAATTGTGTAGCTCCTATCATCCAAGGGGAACTAACTATGAATACCTCCACACATATATCTTCATTCAACTTTTATAAGTATGTGGGTACAAAATTTTTAAATTTCCATCAAATATGTCCCAGATATTTCTGATTGAGCTTATTCCTACTTATTTGTTGTTGTTATATGTGGAAATATTGTTCTATTATCTAATATCCTGGATACATGGGAGAAAGTTGATTTTTTTAATGTTTGCTCTTTCGCTATTATTTTGAATTATCTCATTAATTCTAATAGATTCCAGAGAGATTCTATTGAAATTTCTAAGTTACCAAACATTTGTTCATAATGCTAATTATTTGGGTTGATGTGCCAAATATAAGCAATAGCCATTTAGTTTTTTCTAACTCCAGTCATAGTGTGTGATTTTATATATTTACACCCTAAACTTGTTTGCATCCAGCTCAACAAATCTATACAAATAAGTATAATGCAACCACTTCTCAACCAAAAACAGTAGGTTGTATTATGGATATTTTCATATTTTTAGCATCCTTAAATATATTATGAAAGATAAATAGCAAAAAGTATTAATAATAAACTTAATATCAGATATAATCATTGATAAATGAAAATGTCTATTTGTTGATTTTCCTCTGTCAATACCCTGTAGCCAAAATTACCTGTTGAATAAGTAGTGCTTGCTGATTGCTGCATTGATAGAGAACACATTTCAAGGGAAATTATTGAAGGTTTTAGTAAAGAGAGTGCTAAGAAGGGAATATTATAAGATTTGAGCCTGTGTTAGTGATTTAGGGGAGGGGTTAAAGAAGTGGGCTGTGCTCTGAAATGGATGATGTCAGGAAGCAGGAATTATTCTATGACTGATTATCTTCATAAATCTTTTCTAGAAGGAGAAAAGAATAGAGCAAGGCTAAAGCTGTATTGCTCATGAAACAGCAGGCTTATATTTGCCAAGACAGAATATGTGTTCTTTTATGTGGTATCAGATTAAATCTAGATATATTTTTAATTTTAATGATCAACTCGGCTGAGGATTTATTTTAAATAACACACTTAAAATTCCAGAGCCAAGGGCGCCTGGGTGGCTCAGTTGGTTAAGCAGCTGCCTTCAGCTCAGGTCATGATCCTGGAGTCCTGGGATCGAGTCCCCCATCGGGCTCCCAGCTCCATGGGGAGTCTGCTTCTCCCTCTGACCTTCTCCCCTCTCATGCTCTCTCTCACTCTCTCTCTCTCTGAAATAAATAAATAAAAGCTTAAAAAAAATTCCAGAGCCAAGAATTACCTCTAAAGATTATCTTCCCCCTGGTAATTCGTTGTAATTATATTGTATTTTCTTTCCCTCTCTCCCCCCTTTTCCTCCCCCCTCCTTTCTCTCCCTCCTCCTCTTCTTCTTCCCCCCCTTCCTTCTTTCCTTCCTTCCTGCCTTCCTTCCTTCTTTTTTGGAGGGGAGTGGTGGGAGAGTCAGAGAGAGAGAGAGGGAGAGAATCTTATGTAGCAAGGGAGCCTGACATGGGGCGGGATCTCACAACCCTGAGATCATGACCTGAGCCGAAATCAAGAGTCCTGGCTCAACTGCCAGAGCCACCCATGTGCCCCCAAAGGGATGATTTTTAAGCTGAGTAATTTAATCTCATAATAATTCTCTGTGTCCCTGCTTTTGTTTGGTAGGCGCATATTTCTTGACAAAATGAGCAGAAGATGTTAGCATAGAATTAGAAGTATTTTATAATAATAAAGTTTATTTCAAAAATATTTTAAAAATATCAACTATATAAGACACTTAGGAGAAAAAAACCCAACCACATACACACTGCCCTGTATGTGTGAAGTTTATCATGCATTTTGAGTGAAGTCACTAAAAATTAGAAAGAATATGATTGTGTTTCACTTTTCAGAATGCAAGTTGAGCAATATTCTTATGACAGTTTTCTTCTCTACTCTCTTCTGCATGTGTTTACTTACCACTGGTCATTTGCTATAGACTTGGCAAATTAAGCTAGATTTATTTTCTTTGGTATTCTTTGGTATTTGTTACCGTTCTCTTTCCAAGGAACTTTTCTCATCACATGATGATGCACATTTATTTTGGAGTCATAATACATATGCTTAACTCTCATACTGCCTATATAAAGAAAAAGCAAATCTGTATAGTTTATGGTTATTTATGGTTATTATTGGTATATGATTAAACTGTTCCCAAGCAAGCAAAATTTATTTTATTTTTTTATAAATATATACTATAATCTGGACTCATATGTGTAAATTATTTATTCACTTAATTGGTCAAAATCAGAAAACAGTGAATTCCTTAAAGGTTTCTTCTTAATGTTACCCAGGAAATGCATCATATAAAGAATTAGAAACAATTTATTAAGTAAAACCTTAACAGAAATTTATGTTGCTAATTAGAATTGGTCTGATTCTATCCCAATCACTTCAAGTTTGTAAACTTGCTCAAGGGAAATGTTATCTTTAGAACAAGGGTGAAAATGTGGAATATTTTGATCTTCTTTGAGTTTTCAATTTGTTCTTGTTCATAACATATGGGCCTCTTATGCATCATGAATAACTAAAAAAAACCTAAGGTCTCCCAGAGCATATATGACAAGTTCTATGAGCAGCTAGATCTCTCATTCTTCCCTTCAAACAAATGGAGGACAATTCAGTGTGCTAATCTGTGATGTAGAGTGGGAACTCAGGTAGCAGTCCAAATAGAGTAAAGAGATCTTTTGAAAATAGCCATTGAAATTATAGTCCTAACTAGCTCCATGCAGGTTTCTTGTCTCTTCAGTTTTGAGACCGACAATCCATGCACAATAACTAACATGAACAAGAATGCGCTTCAGTACCCTGCCTTCTCAGAATCTCTACTCTCTATCCTGCCAGAAATCTCCCATCTCTCCACTGTGGGGATTTTGGCAGATACGAATTCATGCAATTTAAATTCTCTTATAAACAGTCTTTTTAGAAGAGAAAGAGCAAGGGCAAGAGTGAGAGTGACTTAGAGAGAGCTTCCTCATGAAATCCAGAAATAACAATTTTAGAATTAAACCTATATTCCATAAATTTCTTTTAAGGGAATGACTAAGTTGCTCACATGACATTTTTAAAAGTGAAGAGAATATTTAAGTTCTCTTACATTTGGTTATAGATAGGAGTGGGTATTTTACAGTAATAGCTGGGACTTGGCAGAGAAAATAAAATATGATTTTATGATTAGCATGCATATTTTCAGAGAATAAATAAAGATTTAATGTTTCAATATTAAAATGTTCTCAAATATCTTGAAATTTATTCTTTGGCTACTTTTTCAAGACTCTTAAAGCATGCATAATATGCAATATTAGACTAAAGGATTATTCAGCTATGATTATCTCTTAACTCATTTGGATATTTATATATTTACATAGCTCATTTGCATCAGTTTGTTATTTTTCAGATAATTTCTTTTCCCTTTACATTGTGTGAGGCATTTGACTAGAAGGTTTCAGTCTCGGGTTTTTTATTGGTCATATTGTTTAGCAACT